>VMDO01021297.1:0-16205 GCA_007922755.1 Pedetes capensis
AAAAAAAAAAAAAAAAAAAAAAAAAAAAAAAAAAAAGAAAAAAAAAAGGTCCCGGGGTGCAGCGCGGCGGTCCAGCACCTACCAAAACAAGCAGGCACAGGACCCTGGGATCAAACTCACGTACAAAAAAAAAAATTAATAACAATAATAATAAAATAAAAAAATAAAAAATTAAAAAATATAAAAAGAAAAAAGAAAAATAAATAAAATAAAATATAAAATAAAATAAAACTCCAGACCTGACTCATACATGCTCCCACATACATATAAAAACTCTTGTAGTCAGGTGCAGTGATGGATGCCTGGAATCCCAGTGGCTTGGGGGATGGAGGCAGGAGGATCGCAAGCCTGAGATCTGTGCAACCCAGCAAGACCCTGTCTCAAAAAGCAAAAATTATATGGGCTGGGGGCACAGCGTGTCGGTCCAGCTCCCACAAAGGAAGACCCTGGGTTAATCCCGTTAAAAAGAAAAAAAACCACTTATATTTTCTTGGAGGTGGGGTCTGAACTGAGGACACCCAGTTCGACCAGGTGGAGTCAATACTGCAGGATGCAGTGCTCCCTAGCGAACTCAGGGTGGCAGTATTTCCGCACAATCCGCAATAACAGTCGGTCTTATTGGGTCAATATAGCCAAACGCTCAATTATAACCTGGATTTAATTGGGGCACTGAGTGCCCAAAGAGACTGTTCCATGAAATATTCTGTGACTATTGTATTGTTCGACAGGCAGTGGAACCTGTGGGGTCTTCCCTGAAGTTCTCCCTGTCCCATGTAGATTGGGCACCAATTCCCCAAATCAGAGATTTCCTCCCCAAAACCTACAGCAGGGGGGAATATGGCTGCTATCATGGAGCTTTTTATTGCAGTGCTTTCCGCCCACTTGGGAGGACCATTTCCTCTTGTGGGCAGGATGCTCTCCTGCTGACCCAGATGGAATCTGAAACAGATTTTGTTGTGTGCTGTGATCGCGCTCGGAACTGCTCTGCTTGTGGCTAATTGTCCCACTAGGATCTGCCAAAAAGGAGCTCTCTGTCTGCGTGGGACTCAGTCACCTCCACAAACCCCAGATTTCTCCACAGTACAGTGGGTTGATTTGGGCTCACCTCTGGTGTGTCTGGGATCCAGGTATATGTGTGCGCATATATCTGTGGAGGTCGCATTTGTACTCCTGACCCACCACAACAGGAGGGAGGGAGCCACGTCTCGGCTCTAGATGCATATCGCTGGCACTGGTTTCCCCGTTCACTCTGGGGCCGCTACGGATGGTGATTCCGTGTGCCACCTCAAACTGACTCACCCGGAATTTGTAGTTTGTGTCCTGCAGGCAGGGTGAGAGTGTGCTGCCAAGGTTGCCCTCTGTGTTGGTTCTGGGCCCCGTGGGTGTGTGTGCGCAGAGTCCCCTCCAAGTCTCTGGGATTCTATCCACCATCTGTGTGATAGCAAAATGGCGGCAGTCCCGCTGCTGACCACTGTGTAGCTCCTCCGGGGCCAAATCCTTGATTTCATTGTATGCCTAGTTTCATTCTCTATCTCTCAATCTAAATTATCACTGTTTCTATTTATTCAGTTTGAGTTTTAAGCCCCTAATCGAGGCTTCCCATTACTCGGGAACAGAAGGCATGTGTTATCTGTCCGCCATCTTGACTCCAACCCCAGCATGCTAGTTTTCATTGCATACTCGCCTAAAAACTACTTTTCTATTCTTATCTCCTGTATTTTAGTCACTCTAGATTGCCATTTGTGATTTTTAATATACTGCAAGGATATTAATGGCTTTACGGCATCCTTCATGCTATGCTGTCAAAAGACTTCCCTTCTATTATTTGTTTAATTAGCCAACTTCCATAAGGCACACACCAAATATCATATCTTCATTACTGGTCTCTTTGAATTCCCAACTCAGCAGAATGCATTACTTTTTGTTTGTATTCTAATGGTATTTCATATACATATTTTCTCATAGAGATTGTCATGTATTATTAATCTTTTCTTTTTTCCCCTTCCTTCCTCCCTCCCTCCCTTTATTCTTTTCTTTTGTTTTCTTCCCTATTCTTTTCTTTTCTTTCTTAATACTATTTATCTTTATTATTCTGACCAAGAGCTGCTTAGCACATTGAGAAAGTGCTCAATAAATCCTTTTGGAAGAAATAGATGACTTACCCAAATTATTCATTGTTGATAAGTCAATGTTACTATTATTTTATTTTTCAGATTAGGCATGGGAAAATAATTCTTTAGATAATTACCACATGTAATAACCACCAAATTACAACATTGGACTACAAATGATTCAGTGCCCTCTTTTCTAGCTTTGTAAATGTTATTTTATTCTGAGGTTTTCTTGTTATTCTTGCCTCATGATTCTTGGAAAGTATCTAGTTCAATAAATTTGGTACATGTAATATTATTCTTACACAGAAAATCAAGAACCCACTCACACTGAGATTTGAAGTTTTCTGGAAAAATCTTTCAATTTTTCTGCTAGCTGCTGAGTGACATCATACCTTTAATATTGCCCTATCATCATTTTAACTGAAACTTTCCCCCCCAATTTTTCCTACTGAAAGGAAAACATATCTCAGAGGTGTAACACATTCAGCTTCTACTTGTTGTTAGGTGCCGTCGAGTCGGTATCTGACTCGTAGCGACCCTCTGTACAACAGGGGAAACACTATTGTCAGTGCTTCTCTGCTGTTCATAGGGTTTTCAATGGCAGATTGATTTTTGGGAGTGGGTTGCCAGGTCCTTCTCCCAAGCCTACAGCTTCTGGTGTTCCCAGGCGGTCTCCCATCCAAGTACTAACCAGGCCCGACCCTGCTTAGCTTCCGAGATCTGACGGGATCGGATGCCATAGGGCTACCGCTGCAGGCCAGCTTCTACTAGTCATGTATATGTTGGAATGGACTAGAGGATAAAGAAGAAATTCTATCTGGATGGTTATGAACACATGAATATCCTAAACTCTTTAAGGGTTGCTGAGGATCATTTTCTGGAAAATAATCATGCTCTGATACATGACGTGAAAGACTCTCTGTAGAGTAATAAATTAGAATAGTAGTCTATCTCCTTAATGTGCAGTGGTCCTGAATATTAAAACATTTGGGGTAAATTTGCATATAACTGAATTTTTCATCATGTAACAGAATGATGCAACTACCATGTAATATGGATCCTACAATAATACTTTCTATGAAAAGAACTCCTCTCTTAATTTACCTTATCACTTTAGAAATGATAATCAATTATTCTGGGAGCTACTACACTCAATGTTACTTTCTTGATTATTATCTATCCTCCTAGCTTATTTGACCAAGTAAGGTTTTAAGGAGAAAGATAAGAAAGACATTCTTTACCTCTCTGATACTTGATAGTTTTATAGTTGATATTTCTAGGTTACTAGATCTGCTAATGTGTTTCTCAAATAAATTGTTATAAACACATGCTAAGCAGTATTTTCGTTATTAAAGATGATATGTTAAAATATTTTTATGTCTTAGTGAAAAGAGTTCTTTTTGAAATGTGCTTTAAGGTAGCATATTCCTTGATTCTTTCAAGGCAGAATATAACTTGTAGGGCATCAGATTGCTTGAATTTCTAGCTCTGCCACTTAAATGTTGTTGTCAAGTGTCATTGAGTTGTGTCTCACTCATAGCAACCCTCGTAGGGGTTTCAATGGCTGATTGTTTTTCAGGATTGCTTAGGGAGTGGCTTGTCTTGTCCTTCTCCTGGGCACATAATAGATATATGATTATAGGCACATTTCATAACTGCCCTCTGCTTTATTTTACTCATCCATAAAATGAATCCATAATCCATAACAGTAATATACCATAGGATTGTTAAAAAAATTGAATGAACTAATCCAAGTACTTAGAACATGACTTGGTAAATAGGAACAGATCTATAAATGCTCTCTTTAGGGCATTTTTTTTTTTTGTATAATGGCTCTGTGTATTCTTTCCATCTTCTTTTGGTGTTTCCTGCATCGTTTACTATTTTCCCTGTAGAATCTTGCACTATTTCCACTCGAGGCTTGAAGTTTTTCTTTTCGGACATGTAGTCAAGAGAGACTAATCCCTGGAGAAAGACATCACGTTTGGGAGAGAGGCAGGTCAGTGAAAAAAAGGAAAACCCTCCACCAGATGGATTGACACAGTGGCTGCAACAATGAGCTTAAACATGAATAAGATCATGTGCTGGGGACAGAATAGGAAAGTGTTTCAATCTGTTGTATATAGGGTTGCTATGAGTCAAATTCAACTCAATGGAGCCTACCAACAACAACAACATAGGGCATTTATATTATTATTACTATTTTTTGGCATCCACAGTAATTTGTTTGGATAATAGTTACAGATAAAGAGGTATACTTTGTATACAATCACCAACACTTTTTTATACAGTTCATATTTCAGTATATCACCATTACTTTATTTACACGCTATGTACATGAACATCTTCCTAAAGTCAGTGCATTGTCAACAAATTTTATACAGAAATTTGCAAGGTGAATATAGTTAATGTTAATAAATTTTCTGCTAGTTCATGAACTAAAAAACTTAATTACAACCAATATTACAGACACAGATCAAACAACATTAGTGGATTCTCCTACCTGCTTAAACAGAACATTTGTAAGGTAATTATTTAAAGTCTTCCACTTTTTCATGGGACTTGAGCCTTTTTATTATTATTATTGGTTTATTATTTTCCTCTTAATAAGCTTTCAATGAGCTACTATATCATTTAAGCAGGTGACCAAAT
Source organism: Pedetes capensis (assembly GCA_007922755.1). Taxonomy (NCBI): domain Eukaryota; kingdom Metazoa; phylum Chordata; class Mammalia; order Rodentia; family Pedetidae; genus Pedetes; species Pedetes capensis. The sequence continues at coordinate 4,767 of VMDO01021297.1, forward strand.
GAACAAATTAGAGACTCAAAAACATCTGATATCATAGAGGCAACAACTTAATATTTGTTTTATTACAATGCTAAATTTCTAGCTTGTACTTTTCTTAGATATATATCAGGTTATGCTATTTCTAGGTAATCACTTTTGGCTCTGTTTTTTGTTTTAGCTTTTTCCTTGTGTCTCTAAATCCATTTAGATTTCTATTAATATATGACTGTCTACAATTAATATGTTTTCTTATTTTCATGTGTTCATAAACATATCTCACCTTGAATCATTAAGCTTTAGGTGTGAGAAAAAATACCGTGAAATGTTTTAAGACAAACTGAGATTAATCTCAACAGAAACAAAATTGTTAATTATTTAGCATATAAGAGAAAAAAGATTATAGAATTCTAAGTTGGGAAGTTTTTAGTCATTATATTTTTGATTTTTTTTTCTAGCCCCGCACTCTTTCTCCCCTTCTTTGGCTATCCTGATGACACAAGTCTTAGATATTGTCTTAGTGTCTCACAGGTCTTTGAGGATCTGTTCATCTTTTCCCCTCCATTTATTTTCTCTCTGCTGTTTAGATTGAATAATTTTATAATGATTGGTTTAAATTTTTTGTCAGATAATTCTAGCATCTTTTTTTTTCTGTGCTGACATCTATTGATTGTGCTTTTTTGGTATATGTTCTAATTTTCCTACATCTTGGTATAAGTAACTTTATAATTGAAATTTGGCCATTTAAATTATTATGTTATAGAACTTTGTATGGCACTTAAATCTGTTGCTTTATCTGGCTTCCTTGGACATCTTTTCTGTAGGGGAGGGGAATGGTCATAGCCTTGCTACTTTTGGTGGGAGTGGAGGTCCAGGTTCTCCAGGTGGCCTCCACTGACAGGAGGAGCTGGAGGTGGGATGGGAGAAAGTTCTCTTCATTATTACTGGACAGGGGTGGGAGTTCTGGCTCCTTATCAGCCTTAGTTTATATCATGCTGGCTGTGTGGGCAGGAGTTCCTTCCAACTGGGGAGGGGATTAGGAGGGTCTGGGCTCATTGGCACTGCACAGTGGCAGAAGCCTTGGCTCTGGGCTAGGCTTCCTTTGACACTGAGCAGCAGTGAAGAGGAGGAGAACACCGCATTATCACTCCATAGGAGTGGGAATCCAGATCTTGCTGGTAGGAGGTTAGGGTTAGGTTGCAACTTTTTGTTCTAGTTTGGCTACAGTAAAGGAATTATTATCTGAAAATTTTCTTTTTGGCTAGACTGCCCCTTTTCTGATACTTTGACTTAAAAGAGCAGGTTATGTTGGGACCATATTTCTATCTCCATGTTTCTGGGTTGCCAATTTCTGAAGCTCCAAATCTAGGGTAAATGAGATGAAAAGAACACCTAGAAAATGCACCACTGTGTCATACTTCAGGCTGCAATTTTCCCTCACTGATCTGCTGCCTTCCCACCTTTCAGAATCATTTTATGTTTTTTTAAATATATGTCCAATTTTTTTGGTTGTACTTAGTGGGAAGAGTAGGGATAGGTACTCTGTCTTTTTAAAAGTGGAAGTCAGGTAACCCAGAATTATAAGTAATGGGAAAATATATTTGAATATTTGAGATTTGTCCATATTTCCAGAAAATTAAGCCAAATTCCTTAAATAAAGCTAATAAAAGTCTTTCCCCAATTCATTATATATATATTATATATACGTATATTTTATATACACACACACATATATATGTATATATAGAAAATAGGTAGAAAAGAAAACATTCTAAATTTCTCATATTGCAAGATGACTCTGTCTTATTGAGAACAGCTTTTACTTTGTTATTAGATCTTATAAAAATACTGTTAGTGTTTTATATCCTAGCTGATATAGATTATATCAGGGAGGTTGACTCAGTTATATTGAATGAGTTCAAATTTAAGTGCCTGCACATTTTTTTTCAACCAGAGGGGCAAATAGCAGTGCTTGATGAAAATAATGAGACCGATAGACTCTTTCTGCCTTTCAACTTGTACCCTAAAAAAACAAAAAAGGCAAAATTTTCATAAGAATGAATCAGTGACTAACACTTACCAATTAGCATGAACCTCTGACATGCGAAATGTCCAGCACATTTCATATTATAGTATTTTTTCATCTTAGGTTCAAATATGTGCACAAATATTCACTATTTATCAGGCAACTGTAAATTGCTTAAAACTCCAGTGTCTGCTCAGTCGTTTAATGTGTCTGTGGCACAGTGTGGCTTGGGATGCTATTTGTAGCTTTGGAAGAGTTTTTGGAAGCACAGCACTCAATGATCTGTGTAGAAGTCTATCTCCCAATTGGCTAGAGTGCCAGTACATCACTGTGTAACACTAAGGCAGATCATTTTATACATCAGAACTTGAAGAGTCATTCTAGAGCACCTTTGGGAGAGTTTGATTATATGAGTAGTTTTATCAGTTGCTCATGGCCACAGCTGTTATGGGCATTCTTGTGAGAACGTTAGGAATTAATCTTCCAGCTCAAATTCACTTGATTAAACCAAATTGTTATCTATGCATCTCAGAAGGTGAAATTAAACAAACAAACCTCCAAAAAGAAAAAAAGAAAAAAAGGAAACAAAGAAGAAGAGAAAAGAAAAACTTCCTGGATAAATTCCCTGACAGCTCTGTCTGTGAGGTATTGAAAAAAATTTCAAACTAATTCCTTTGCTCTACAGCTGTGATCCTTGGGTTTTGGTGGCTGTGTTTTTATGTCTTCTTTTAAAAACAAAACAAAACTAGTCTCCTCTGGCCCCTGTTAACTGAGAGGCTATAAAAATACTAGCAAGCGCAGACACTTTTTTAATGTTCATGGACCAAAATCCCAAAGAATAACAAATACTCGTTTTGTAAAGCTTTTGTTGATACCATGTGTCCATGTAAACTCAAAATTTATGTTACGAACCAGAGGCTGTGCCTGATTTTGATTCATAGCAAATCTGTACCATGAAAAAAAGGTGCCACTAGAGAATGCATTGAGGAGGTCAGCTGAGAATAGTCTACTCTTATTTATGGTTTTTCTTTTCATTACTATTCAGTATGCAGAAGCATATTCTTCATGTGAAGGAAGAGTGGGTTGGCAAATTTGTAGGTTATCTTGGTTTAAAATTATATAAATTCATGAAGCCCATTATGTTTAAATAAGCATATCAAATTAATACTGTTTCCTATGAAAAGCAAATGCTTTAAAATACTACCATTACAGAAATAGTAGAAGTCTTTCTGGTTTTTAATTCTTTTTATAATAAACGTGCATTTCAATGAATATCCTCCACTATAGCAAATCTTCAGATTTTAATTGTAAGTTTTAAAATTATGTGTAATAAAGTCTTTTGAGTTAATGCACATAACATGTAAAAATCATATTGTAGTCTAAATATGAGGGACTGGAGCTCTGTTATGATGAAGAAGCCAACTACTCAGCAATTTCCTACTTTTATGTTGTTGAAAAGCTTTTCAGTTTTCATAATGAAATTAATTGACAGTTTGACCTTTTGTCATGGGTTAGGCACCAGCCATGCCACTGAAGGTATGTAGAATGCCCTCTCTTGTGATTTGGGAAAACTTGCTTTTTTGGTCTCAAGAAAATTATACTTTCCACTGAAGATCGGATTTGGGCCCTCTGTAGCCATTAGATCTCAACACCACTAAGGTCCTCAGGAACATATTACTTTATGTGTGTTTTTTCTTTTGCTGTCTCTAACAGTCAAAAGGGGGCTGGGATTTAGCTCAGTTGGTAGAGCACTGCGCTGCAGTCTCTGAGGATCCGAGTTCAATTCCCAGCACTGCAAAAATGGGAGAAGGGCCTGGCAATCCACTCCCAAGGCAATCCTGAAACAGTCAGCCATTGAAAACCCTATGAGGGTCGCTATGAGTCGGATACCAACTCGATGGCACCTAACAACAACAACAACAACACTCAAAAAGGCTGAATCTTTATGGAAAGTCTTCTGGAGGTTCTTGTTTTTGAGAATATGCCTTGTACTATCATTTAAAAGAGGTAATCATCTATTTACATGTACCCAAATCACTGAGCTTTTCAAGGTTTCTGTTTTCTCAGTAAGATTATGATCACTTACCTCTTAACTTCCCTCCTTTTCTTTTTTTGGCAAAGAACTCTGGTCTCTGACGTTATTTGGTTATTTGTGATATTCTTTTTTAGTATTCTAAATATACTGTTTATTTTCTAAACTTTTCTTAGTAATTAAAGATGATTTTTGTATCATGTAATGGAGAGCTTGATAATATCATGCTTCAAGTATTACAATAATTCTGGCATTTTCATTTCTGTCCTTCAATATTAAACAATTTGGTAAACACTTATATGACAGAATAGAAGTGAGAATTTTTTTTTCAAGTGATCAGTAAGAGTTGATATCTCAGGACTCATGGTACGGAGAGGAAAGGGAAGAAGTCTCATGAATAACTTTTGCATGATTTGAGGAAAGCAGTAAAAGAGAACTAAGCAGAGTACAAGAGAATGGGATCCCCAAAGCCCAGTCCACAGACAGTACCTAGTGAAGCTTCATCTGTGTTTACAGCCACTCCCAGTTACTCACATTACTGCTTGAGCTCTGCCTCCTTTCAAGTCAGTTTCCCCCAACCCCACTGTCAGTAGCAAAAATTATCTTCCATGAAACTAGTCTCTTGTGCCAAAAAGGTTGGGAACTGCTGCACTAGGAGGTCAGAAGTGGGAATGACTCATTCTTTCTGCAGGGATGGGGGATATTTTGCAGACATAATGCCATTTAAGCTAACTCTCCCCAACAGTGAGAAAATGGGGAGGAAAGGACATCCTAAGAAAAAGGAGTAACAGATACAAACCCAAACCTTATTCAAAGCACATGGCTTTTTTTGGATAATGGCAAATCATAGTATGATTAAACCATGGGGAGAATGGGGAGAGAGTGTGTGAGCACATGTGTTTGGGTATTGAAAAGTAGGGCATGGCTGTGGGTATTAGAGTGACAGGAAATGTAGAGAGCAGAAGCTAGTCACTTCTTTTTCTCATTGAAAAATGTACTATTTATATAAAATTAAATGAAATCATATGCAAATAGTTTATGTCAAGATAAAATGAACATATAAAAACAAAAGTCACAGCCAGCCTGCTCCTCCTAATTGCATTTTCCTCCCTCTCTACCAGAGTGAACTGAGAGTAAATACCCTATTAATAATTCCGGTACTTTCCTTTAAAATTTCTTCTCCCATGCATACCTTCCTAAACTAGTGTCGCTTTTTCTGGGTTTGAACTTCTGTGAATGGAATCATTTTATGTGTAGTCTTATGACTCACTGTATTTTTGTTGTTAATTTTTCTGATAGACAAATAGTTTTTAAAAATTTATGAATGTTCGTGGGGTACAGAGTAATAAGTCATTTGCTATATCCATTATGCAACTATTAAATCACTATTGCTTACATGCTCATCTTACATATTTTACAGAACAGCATAAACTAAAGAAGAAAAGGAAAAAGCAGGAATTTTAATTAATATGTAATGATAATCATATGCAACCATGGGTTATAGTCTCATTGATTTTTTCCTTTCCCTTATTTTTTCCATGTATTCATATAGTTCCATCTGATATTTTGAGGTTTTCCTTTCCTTCTTTACCTTTCTACATTATTTCCCTTCCTCTTCCCCCTTTCCCCAACCACCATTCCCACCCATTGGTCCCTCTTTCTAATCTGCTTATATTGTCCCTTCTTAACTAGGTATGATTTTTCATTTTTATGTATCTGCATATAATTTTTTCTTCCTTTAAGTTAGATTTGGCATTCACATATGAGTGAGAACATATGATATTTCTCTTTTTGAGACTTGATTAATTCATTTAAAATTATGTTCTCCAGTTTCATTCATGTTGCTGCAAATGACATAATTTCATTCTTCTTTATTACTGAGTAATATTACATTGTGTATATATACCACAATTTTTCAATCCATTCCTCCGTTGATTGACATTTTGGTTGATTCTGTACCCTTAAGATTGTGAAGAATGCTGCATTAAATATGGAAGTGCCAGTGTCCCTGTAGTATGATGGCTTGTCTTCCTTCGGGTATATTCCCATGTGTAGTATAGCTGGGTCATATGACAGTTCTGCTCTTAGTTTTCTAAGGTACCTCCATATTGATTTCCAAAAACTGGCTGAACTAATTTATAGTCCCACCAGCAGTATAAACAGGTTCCTTTTTTCTCCACATCCTTTGTTATCATTTGTTAATCTTGGCCATTCTTGCTTGAGTGAGATGGAATTTCAGTGTTGTTTTTATTTGCATTTCCCCAGTGGTGAGGGATATTGAGCATTTTTTCATGTGTTTCTTGACCCTTCAAACTTATTCCTCTGAGAACTGTTCATTTCCTTATCTTTCTCATGTATTGGTTGTTTATTGTCTTGTGATTTGCTTTCTTAAATTCTTTGTGTATTCTAGAAATTAGTCCTTTGTCAGATGTGTATGATGCAAAGATTTTCTTTCATTCTTTGGTCTCCCCCTTTACTCTGTTAATTGTTTCCTTTGCTGTACAGAAACTTTCTAGTTTTATGTAATGCCATTTGTTGATTTTTGGTGCATAAAGACTTGCTTTATGGCTAAAATGTGATCTATTTTGGAGAAGGTTTCATCAGCTGCTGAGAAGAATGTGTTTTTCATAGCTTGTGGATAGAATATTCTGTGGGTATCTGTTAGGTCCATTTGATTTATGGAGCAGTTAATCTCTGAAATTTCTTTGTACACTCTTTGTCTGGATGACCTGTCTATTGATGAGAGTGGGTTTGAAGTCATCCATTGTTATTGTATCTGGACATATCTATTTCTTTTTGTCCAATAGTGTTTGATTTAGGAAATTGTGAGTGCTGATGTTCAGTGAATATATATTTACAAATTTTATATCTTCATAATGGATTGTTCCCTTAGTAACATATAGTGACATTTTTCATCCTTTCTAATTTTTGATGGAAGTCTATTTTGCTGTTCCTGTTGCTACTCATGCCTGCTCTCAGATTTTATGTATTTATGATAGCACCTTTCATCATTTTAGTTTCAATCTGTTTGTCTTTGCCAGCATGGTATGTTTCTTGCAGACAAGAAACAGTTGGATCTTGTTCTTTTAAAAATTTTTTTACTTTTTATAATGTTTGGTTCTTTCCTAATTCTCACTTGTTTATTCTTTAAGTGAGATTTATCCTTTCCCAAGCACTCATGCTTGTGTATATCCATCTTCCTCTTCTGTGTAAAGTTTTCCTTTTACTGTCTTCTGCAATGCTGGCTTAGTGGTTTACAAGTTACTTTTGTTTATGCTTATCATGTTGTTGTTGTTGTTAGGTGCCGTTGAGTCGGTATCCAACTCATAGCGACCCTCATAGGGTTTTCAATGGCTGACTGTTTTGGGATTGCCTTGGGAGTGGGTTGCCATGTCCTTCTCCCATTTTGCGGTGCTGGGAATTGAACTCGGGACCTCAGAGACTGCAGAGCAGCGCTCTACCAACTGAGCTAAATCCCAGCTTCTCATGCTTATCATGGGAGGTCGTTATTTCTCCTTTAATTTTAAAGAATAGCTTTTCTGGATAAAGTGACGTTAGTTGTCACTTGTTTTGTTTTGAGCTTGAAATATATTAGTTTATCATTTCTTGGCCTTTAGGATTTGTGAATAGAGGCTTGCTGTTATTTTGATAGGTTTGACTTTGTAAATAACTTGGTACTATATTTTTTTGCAGTTTTCAGTATTGTTTCTTTGTTCTGTACTCTTAGCATCTTAACTCTCATGTGATAGGAAGAGGCTCTTTTCTGGGTATATTTATTTGTGCCCAAAATGCCTCCTGGATTTAGACATGCATTTCTTTCCCTAGATTGTGAAATTTCCTGCTCTAATTCTATTGAATTGGTTTTCTGTGCCTTTATCCTGTGTCTCATTTCAGTGCCTTTTTTCTGTACCTCAATTCTTTATTCTACATGACAGATTCATAGATTTGGTCTGTAAATCATTACCTAGAAGTCTTGGTTATTGTGATAAAGATTGCTTCTTTTTTTTCTCTTTTGTTGTCTGAATATAATTCTTCAACCTTATCTTCAATCCCCAAAAATCTTTCTTCTGCCTGGTCTAGGCTTTTGGTGATATTTTCCATTGAATTTTTAAATATGATTTATTCAGATTTTCATTTTCAAGATTTCCATTTGCTCCTCTCTGCAGAATCTCTGTTGCTTTGCTGAATTTCTCATCCAAGTCTTGAATTGACTTTACTTCATTTATCCACTTAAATTCTCTTTGAGGTAACCAATCATTTTAAAAGCTAGACATTTGAATTCTTTGGCATTTCAACCACTTCTGTATTTTGGGATTTGGCTATTAAAGAGTTATAGACTTTTGGAGGAGCCATGTTGCCCTGCTTTTTCAAATTGTTGTGACTCTCAAATTCTTGTTGTGACTTGCATATTTTTTATACTGGATATCTCTTCCAGATTTATCTGAGGTCTGCTTAGTTAGCAGTTTTCTCTTAAGGGTTCAATCCCCAGTACTACTCAGAGAGAATAAAGCAAACTACTGTAACAGTACCAAACACCAAAACAAACAGGATATAGAAATACAATAAAAAACAAAGCACAAAAAGCAATCCCAAAGCAATCAACCATCGGAAACTCTATGAGGGTCACTATGAGTGGGACCTGATTCAGTGGCTCCTAACAACAACAACAGTACCCCACCAATAATACTAGAAAAGAAAGATGTAAAAGTAACATGAGTGAACTATCAAGATAGAAATGGATAAAGGTAAAAAGTAATAATAATAAAAGAACAAAATTCAGGAGGGAGCCAGTAAGGTAAAAAAAGAAAGTAGAAACAAGATTAAATAAAGAAAAGAGAAAGTAGATAAAAGGAAAAGAATGTGAGAAAGAGGGAGAGAAAAAGAGCAAGAGATTAAAATATCTGATTATAAAGAATATATAAGATTAGATAAATGTAAGAAGATGAGAACAAAAACTTTTTAAAATATAAAGTAAAAACAGCACAAAAATATAATAAAAAGAAAAAATTTAAAAAGCTTTGAATACAGGAAAGAATTAGAGAAGCTTTTTTCTAGGTCTTATAATTTTGGAACTCCCTAGGTCTAGGGTGTAGGCTGTCCCTGGAGTCTATTTTAGTTCCTCTCTGTTCCCACTGTATGCAGGTTGGTGCTATATGCAAGCTGAAGGCTTGTTTGATCAAGGTTATGTTGCTCGTGCCAGTGTTGCACTATAGAAGCTTTCCTTATTTGCATAATGGTAGGCTTTGTGACCCCTGGGCCAGGTAGGTTCCCATTCCCTCCAGAGGAACTCTGATTTGTGCACCCAGTGGCTAAAACTGTCCAGCCGAAGAGTGTCCTCTGAATATATTAGAGAGGGGAGAAGCATACTGAGTACTGAGTTGTGCTCTGGAGGGGCTGGGGAACTGAGGGAACCCGGCACCCTGCCTGCTGGTTTCAGAGTTTTCTTACCTCACCCAGCTGTGTAACACCCTGTGGGAGGGCAGAAGCTGGGGACATGGAGCAACCTGCCAGACCTGGGCACAGAGCTCTAGGTCCCATCTGATCGCAAACCACAAGTGTCAGGGAGACAACTCCAGAGGCTGAGCAGTCTGCTGGTCATGGAGTCAAAGCGACCAGTCTCCACATTAATCCTCAGGCAATGGGACTCACTCCTCACCAGAGACAGCAATGCCACTGAGCACCACAGCCTCCATAGCTGAGGCTCCCTGCTGCCTACACTTCCCACTGGTCTATGTCCAGCTTTCCCCCTCTTTATGACTGCCTCTTGTCACTATGTCCTACCCAGGTACTGGCAGGGTGTCCACAGTCTCCCTGACTCATGATTGTTCCTCCTCTTCAGGTCCACAGAGTAGCTCGGTCTGAAGCAGTAGGCCCCCTTCTCCAGGTGGTTCCTGGGTGTAGCATTCCGAGACCTGGGGAGCAACAAGATGGGTTTCTTCTCCAGTGCTGGCCTGCCATGCAGGAGGACTCACTGTCACACTAAATTCCCTCACTGCACTCAAAGCTTTTGGAAACTGGCTTTCTGCTGTGGCTAGGATTGTCATCAGTGTGTTGTCAACATGGTGACCTCGCTTTCCTTATTGCTGTAGCTTTGCCTTTTGCTCCCTGTTAGAGAGCCAGGGCTGGAATTGTGGACTGAGTCCTCATCATCTTTCCGTTCCTTCATGCTTTTGAGCTGTCTTGTCACCTCTTTCTTCATTCTTGATGCTCTTCTCTTTCTATTCTTGGAATATAGTCTTTCCTTTGTTACCTTGACTCTTCTCATTTCTGGAGTTGAATGGAGGAAACTTCCATCTGCCACCTTTTTTTTCCCCCCGGTACTGGGGGTTAACCCAGGGCCTTGTGCTTGCATGTTGTGCAAGTGCTGGACCACTGAGCTGCACCCCCAGCCCATTTTTTTACTTTTTGAGACAGGGTCTTGCTAAGTTACGCAGACTGCCTCTGGTCTCGAACTTGTGATCCTCCTGCCTCCACCTCCCGAGCCACTGTGATTACAGGCGTGCACCACCATGCCCAGCTCTCCATCTGCCATCTTATCCTGGAAGTCACTACAGGTAGTTTTAAAATGAGAAGAAAAATTCAAGCATGCTTATTGACCAAGGAAAATGGTTTTGGTAAGCACAGACTAGATTCTCCCATAGATCCTTCAGAGGAAGCATGGTCCTACTGGCACTTCAGTTCTAGACTTTCAGCCACTAGCATTGTGAAAGAATAATCTGTTGTTTAAAGCTAACCAGTTTGTGGCACTTTGTTAGAGCAGCCTGAGAAATCTAACCCAGGTATCACTAGATCCTTGAAACCATTCCTAACAAAAAGCTCCCTTGATCCATTACAGGTTTCTCAAATTCCCATTTGGAAATTCGAGGGATAGGTAAAAACAGAACTGGGAAGAGGACTCAGGACCAGGGAAACAGAACTCCAGTTTGTTTAGATCAATAGAGTAATTTTTAGATTGCTACCAAACGTTCAGAAAGTTAAGTAAAACTGGATCTGTACCTGGTAGTTTAAGATTTGTCGACTGTGGGAGGTGAACTCCAGGAAGATTAGTGGATCTGCCAAATGGAGACATTTGTGTCTTGCTGTGAGACTATTTGGATCTGGAGACTTTGTCTAGGCAACCTGCCAAGCCTGAACAATTCTAGTATGAACTGAGACAGGTCTTGGCTGACTGACCTATACTGCTGAGAGAACTGGCAATTTCCTGAGTGGCGTGTTTTATTCATTTTATAGGTTTGCATAACAAAATATCATAGACTGGGTGGCTTAGAAAACAGACATTTATCTTCTCACAGTACTGAAGACTAGAAGTTTGAGATCAAGGTGTCAGCAGGCTTGTTTTCCTCTGAGGCCTCACTGCTTGCTTTGCAAAGGCTGTTCTCTAGATGCCTTTTCACATGGTCTTCCT
>VMDO01021297.1:16305-35797 GCA_007922755.1 Pedetes capensis
GGGGGGGGGGGGGGGGCAAATTCAGCCCATAATTGATATCTAGAATCTGTAACTGAGAATAATGAAAATTTGTAATGGAATTGCACCATAGAATAAAAAACTAAGAATGGAAATATTTTCATTTATTGAGGGTAACAGCTGAACACATTCCACATATGGCAGAATGTTCCTGCCTTGACCCCCAGAGTTGAAAATCTACCATTGGGTCATCTAAGTGTAGCTAATTTTCTGATACATTATTTGATAAATAAAAAAGCAAAACAAGTTGAAGATTTCAAATGAGAACAGAGCTGCTGATATTTCCTTCAGAAAGAGATTGTTAGTTTCTTGACATTTGCAAGCTTTACTGTTTTTTTCTGATTTCTTATCAGAATTGTTTTGTTTTGTTCACTACACAAACACTAGAAGGATGTTGTGTTCCTTACTCTTGTCTTGAAATATAATACTAGTGCACAGTGCCTGCTCACAAAGAAGACATAGTAATACCATTTATAAGAAGCAGAATAATTTAGACAAAGTGCCAGCCTAAGGGTTGTGAAGTGTAAGTTCTTCTGTTTTCTTATATTAAATGTGTGTTGTACAACTTACCACTCTCGTGCCTTTGCCATTGCTGAGAAGTTGAAAGACCATCTCCTAAACAACACTTTAATATGGTAGGAACTGCATTCCTTATTGGTTGTCCCACTAAGAACAGGACGTAACATAACAAATGTCACCTGGGGGCATTAGCACAACATGGCAGAAATGATGGGGCCTCAAGGTAAGGATGTCTGAAAGACACCGTAAGTCTAGAAAGCAGAAAGCCTTTTGCTGAAGGGTACTAGCTCAAATTACTGAGTGTACCAGGCACCGTTTTTAATGCTTTACGATTATGAACTTTTAAAGGTATGTGTCTATTATTTGTAATGCTAGAGGAAGGAATGGAATCAGAGGTGGGCTAAGAAAGTTGTCCAAAGTTACACACCTAGTAAATGACAAAGGTAGGATTTGAAATCTAAATCCACAGTCTATACTCTCAACCATCATACCCAATTGTCTCTCTTAAAAGACAAAATCATACCCAATTATCTCTCTTAAAAGCTAAAAATCTCATGTTATCTCTGCAAAATAGAAAGTGTGGGCCACATGTCCAAAGATAGAGAAGAATCAAGAGGATTCAAGTTTAGACAACCCACTGAATTTGAAATCTGGGTGGTTTGGCAGTAATGGATAATTAATTAAAAAAAAACCCTCATCAGCTAGTACAGGAAACCCTCCATGGAAAAGAGGGCTGTTGAAAAATGCTCAGAGTTTTCCTCCTCTTACCAACCAGAGAAAGTATTCTCCATTTGTGGAAGGCCTCAAACCTGAATGTGGTCCAAATGGGGCTATCTGGAGTATGAAGAGGTATCAGAAGAGATGACTCAACACCTGGCAGATACCTTCTTTCAAGGTTTTTTGAAGACTGCAGTAGTCCTTGGGGATAGTGGGGCCCCTGGTGGACCCACAAGATGTCAAAGGCGTAGAAATGCACCCAGCCCTAACAGAGGGCTGTATTCTGCCCACCCAGCTGAACTCTCAATCTACCCTGAAGATACACAGAACTGCTGCTTGATGTGGCAAGGAGTCCTGGCAAACTCAAGCTTCCTTTTAAAGCAGCTGATAGACTTCCCAGCAGTAGCTGACTTGAGGCTGTCTACCACATCCTTGTTCCTAGATGCCTAAATTCCAGATCCAGGCTTGCCTTCTTTTTCTAGCTTCAGCCCAGATACATTCTGGGCAAATAGTCCTCTTTCCCTTTTCACAACTGATCTGGCTTTGACCCCCATCCACCACTGGCATCTCTGCTCAACCTACAATCTCTGTCATATAAGCAGGTGCTTGCACAAAATATTCCTGACACTCTGTCTGCCCTCCTTCCTCATACAACCACCATGCAAAGAGTGGCTTCAGGAAGTTTTATTTTATAGTAGATCTTTACGTCGTTTTGTAGTTAGCCTGATATGACAGAATGTGCTCAGTACTCTGATAATAAATATGAAAATTACCTCATGGAGATTTAATTATGACACGGTATGGTGATTTCCTCCTAATCAGCCATTTCCTAAGCTGAGTAAAGTATAGAATCAAGGCCCTTAAATATTAAATTTACTCAAGTTGAAATCTATACTTTACTCACTTTTTTTCATGAGGCAAAGTTGGAGTTTATTAAGAAAAAGTTTTGCCAGGTGAGGAGGTACACACCTGTAGTCCCAGAGACTTGAGAAGCAGAAGCAGGAAGATCATGAGCTCAAGGGCAGAGGCAGCCTGTGTAACTTAGTAAGAACTTGACTCAAAATAAAAAAATAAAAATTGCAGCCTATTGATAGAGTACTTGCAGAGTATGAGTGAGGCCCCTGGTTTAACCCCCAATGTACTGCCAAAAGAAAGATTTTAATGTGTATTTAAGGAGGGAGGGAGGGAGGGAGGAAAGGAGAGAGAGAGAGAGAGGGAGAGAGAGAGAGGGGAAAGAGAGGGAAAAAGAAGAGAGAGAGGAAGGAGAGGGAAAGAGAAACTCTTAAAAAGATAGTTGTACACATCTAAGGGAAGGTGTGGGCTTCTCAAGACACAGAGTCCTACTTAAGCACCTTAACATATATATTTTGATGGTTTTTGAAGTTACATTATTTAAAGGGTATATTCTATATCTAGGTTTAAAAGATTAAGTAAAAATGCTTTGATATTTGTACTGAGAGAATTTTTCTTTCCTAAATGAGATTATAATATCTAGGTTTAAAAGATTAAGTAAAAATGCTTTGATATTTGTACTGAATTTTTCTTTCCTAAATGAGATTATAAGGTAGTTTATGACATGCATTGTACAGGTTTATAAGGCTGGTAAGAGGTAAACAGATGAAAAAAAGTCAAAGGAATTCATACAATACATAGGTCACAAAGATGTTAAGATATATGTTTTGATTATAATATGGTTCATAGTCTTGTTTATGAGATTTTTCTCAGAAAAATCCTTCACTCTCAACCAGTGAGAGACTTAAACCAGGTCCCAGGATGAGGAGTTCCTTTTTCTTCCGTGTACTCCTAATTTTCCCTATCTTTCTATTCTGCTTCAGCTCCCCTCTGTGACTTTGATCTCTTAATCTTAGGGTTGATGATGCTTGAAGATCCATTTTCTGAAGTTCCTTCATGCTGAACAGAGATGTAGACCCTCCCTATCGAAGGCTCAAAACTCTTGACCTTCCTGATCTAAGGGAGACCAGAGAAGGTCCGTGCTTGGAGATCAGAGAGTCATCATTTGTGAGGAATCTGGAAGAAAAGTTGTCATTACTTGAGACTTCAAGCTATATAAACAATCATACAACAGGTTATTGTGCCTAATCTTAAAATTAGCATAAAAAATAGGACTTTCTCCCATGCTGAAATGCCTCAGAACCATGCTGTTTAGTAAAGTATTAAAACTTAAGGCAGAATCTGACGTAGATTTAATTTGCATATGTGAATCTTGGAGGATTGAAGACACATTACTTGAGCTGTCTGGTACATATATATACTCAGCATTCCAATTTAATACTGGCACCAGTTCCCCTTTGTGTTGCTATAAAAGCACTAAGGGCCATCAGATTGGGTTCTAATTCCCACAAATGTATTTCTCATGAGGGATCTTTCCTCTTCAAAGTGGAGTTGAATTTCTCACAAGTTTATTTTGGACTTTGTAATTCTTTTTAGTGTTGAACATCGTTTGATTTTCCTGTCAATTTTTCTAGAAACAAAACTTTTGAAGGTTGTGTTTTGTTCTAGTTAGTGTTTGATACCTTGGAGTATAAGAGAAACGCTTTTTGAGTTTCTTTCATTTTACAGTGTCTTCCCCATTCTACATCAATATAGAGCTCTTTTGCTTTTGGTGTGAAACACAGATGCGCCTTGACTTTAAACGTGTATTGGTTTTTTGCCATCATAAAGTTAAAAATCGTTAAGTCAAACCATGTGAGGAGCTACCTGTGCATGATTTTTCCCTTATTGATTTTAAAGAATGCTTTATAAATGTTCCTTAGTTCTTTAATAAAACTTAAGAAATCCAGCAAGTATTTTTTAAATGACCAATAGGTGCAAAAGACTTTGGCATTTTTTAAAGCTTCACAGAAAGAGGAATATTTTTATCTTTTCCTAACACTTTTATGCCTTAGAGTATACCAAGTATAAAATAAATCCTATTAGGAGTTCTACCAATGTTGACTGATTAATGGCTAATGTAAATAATTGAAAAAAGAAAAATTTTATTGTTAATATACTTAGAGAATTCAGAAAAGAAAAATGATTGACTTTCTATTTTCAAAATGCTTTATAATAATTTATTTGTGCTTTGAAAAGTCCTACAGTAATAGCTGGGAATGGTGGCACATGACGGTGATCCCAGCACTCAGGAGGCTAAGGCAAGAGGATTACTGTGAGTTTGAGCCCAGCCTGGGCTACATAGTGAGTCCAGGCCACTCTCAGATCCAGAGTGAGACCCTGTCTCAAAAAAACCACCACCAACAATAGCAACAATCTAACAGTAAGCCTGAACCAGCATGGTATTTGTATTCTTATTAATAAGCAAAGAAACAGGAAAATGTGAACTTCCTGAGTGCCATTGTAGAGAAGTGTGAAATAAACATCCTGTTTCAAGTTTGTCAGATGAGACAAAGATTCTCATCTGTTTGCTGCTTATGCTTTCAATGATGCCTAATTGCTTGTACTTTATTCACTTGGCCCCCATGGCATTTAGCCTGCCTCTCCTGTTTATGCTACTTTCTTGCCATCTGCAAACACTTCTCCCCATAAATGTACCAAACACTCTGCCTTCTTGTTGCTTTTCCAGTGGGTCTTCCTTTGTGTCACCCATTTGATATGCACCCCATGTGTCTGTCAACTTGTGCTGTGGAGCTCCTGTGTTGCTGTAATGCTGAAAACTATACTAGGATACTATGTTGTTGTTGTTGTTAGGTGCCATCGAGTCAGTATCTGACTCATAGTGACCCTACATACAACAGGGGAAACAATATTATCAGTGCTTCTCTGCTGTTCATAGGGTTTTCAATAGCAGATTGATTTTTGGGAGTGAGTTGCCGGGTCCATCTCCCAAGCCTATAGCACCTGGTGTTCCCAGGTAGTCTCCCATCCAAGTGCTAACCAGGCCCAACCCTGCCTAGCTTCCGAGATCTGACAGGATCAGATGCCACAGGGCTATGGCTGTGGGCATACGAGGATACTATAGAAAACTATATTATTTCAGATACAAGCAGGGCCACCCATGGTGGACAGGTTTCAGCTGAGCTTCCAGACAAAGACAGACTAGGGAGAAAGACCTGGAAGACATTAAAAACACTAGGGATTGCCAAGAAGCACTGCCAAATATAGTGCCAGAAAATGAGCCCCCCAGGCTGGAATGCATTCAAGAAATGACTGGGGAAGACTTGCCTCCAAAAAAGTTATGTTGACCTTAATGATGGGAATGGAGTAAAGCCCCTGGGATATCCATTTACTGATGTGGTATGACTCAAAATGAGAAGAAACACAGTGGCTGCAACAATGGGCTCAAACATAAAAAGATTGTGTGCATGACAGTGTCGGGGAGTGCTTTGTTCTGTCATACATAGGGTTGCTACGAGTCAGACCAGACTCAATGCAACAACAATTTGATAGGCATTCTTTTGCCTCAATATAATCATGCACTTTCCTTTCTTTTTATTTTTTCCCTTTGTACCTGACTCCAGAAGTTTCAAATTGCATCTCATTAGAGTTTTTTTTTTCCAGTGGAAAATTTTAATGTACCACTTAATGTGTTTCATTCTGACACACATTTCATTATGACATTTCCGTATATGTGTTTCATTGTACATTGCACAGATAACTTCCTCCTTACCCTCTTGTGCCCCTCCTCCCCCCTCTCCTCCTGCACTAGTGACCTTTTTTCTACTTGCATGTCTTTTTGAGGGAATAATTTTCTATATACCCTTGCACCCCAATTACAAGTCCGCACTTTTTTCTGTAGTGATCTATCTTTTTACATTGTCAGTAGTATTACATGAATAATCTAGTCCATTTGCATTATTACCATCCTTTGATATTGTTGGTATTATTATGATTATTTCCTGAACTATTAAAGTTGGGCTGTTTACTTTGAGGTCTCCCTCTCTCTCATACCTTTTTCCTCTTTGTCAACCTTCTTCCCCTCCTGTCTTCTCCCATCATCGCTTCCTTTTGCTAGATCCCTCCTTCCTTCTTTGTGCTCCTTGAACTGTCCCTTCTCTGCTTAGTTTACATGACCTTTTTATTATGTTCCAATTTCTGTATAGGATTTTTTTCTTCTTTTAAATTTGATTCAGCTCCCACATATGAGTGAGAACATGTGATATTTCTCTTTTTGGGCTTGTGTTCACTCACTTAAGATAATTTTCTCCAGTTCCATCCATTTTGCTGCAAATGACAAGAAGCAGAATCTATAGATGATGGATATGGTGCTGTCTATCACACTAACCTGACAGTGGCACTTGAGATTGCTTTTCAGATCTTCAGAATAATTTGACCACTGCCTAGCACTATTAGTTTACAATTATAGAATAAAATAATGACAGGTTATGTCGAAGAGTGACTCTGGGATTGAATAGTTACTGGTATTGAAGTTCCAGTATCCAATTCTTTATGCTTTTTTATTGTGATAGTGGTTTAGTCTGCTATTTTTATAAGACAATATTTATCATGTTTTTGTAAGTGATGTGATTTGGGACTAAATTGTCGGGCACATCATCTCAATCTATAGACGATAAGGCCCTAAGTTAAAACAACTGAGATTCAAATAATTACTAAAGGAAACCACTTCATGTTTTAAATCATTGACACTTAGTGTGAATTCATTCTTAATCCTATCAAACTGAGGGGAATGCAGTGATTTAATCTAATTTTGTTTGACTAGATATCTTAATGGGGCTGGGATTTAGCTGAGTGGGTAGAGCACTGCGCTGCAGTCTCTGAGGCCCCGAGTTCAAATCCCAGCACCACAAAAATGGGAAAAGGGACTGGCAATCCACTCCCAAGGCAATCCCGAAACAGTCTGCCATTGAAAACCCTATGAGGGTCGCTATGAGTCGGATACCGACTCGACAGCACCTAACAACAACAACAAGATATCTTAATGAAAAATATTTTTACTAATCCTAGTGGAGTTTTTGCAAAAAAAAAAAAGCAAGCCATATATGGTTGTTAACATGTGACATTAGGTAATAAGATAATACTATTCTGTTGACATATATTATTTTATCTTTATAATTACAAATAATTAGAAAGAAAGGAAAAATGAAAATTTGATTTATTAGTGTATGTAGAAAATAGTAAACCATTATCTTTTCCTCATTTTAGTAGAGTTATGGAATATGACAATAAGTGAGCTTTTATTAGATCTTACCCATTGTCATGGAGGACCCATTGTCATGGAGGACATTTCATATTTTAATGCAAATTGGAGCAAATTATAAATAATTTTTTAAAATTTAAAGGTACACTGAAAGCAGTTTTAGGAACAAAGTATAAAATTTCCAAATACCAGTATTTCCATCTGGACTATTCAACAGGAGAAGAACATAGTGGCAAGCTGAATTTCTCTCTCTGTTAAAAAATGTTCTTTCTGCTTTCCCATCATATGATAGAATTACAGCATTGGAATTTCAGAAGGAATAAAATAGATTACTGTGAAATTCAATTTTTTTTTATAACCTATGTAAGCCTAAAAAATTACATTTTGAAAACCAACTTGATAAAGTACATTGCAAAGTAATGTATTTGCTGGAAAAGAGCTCTTGGCTTTTGTCAAAGCTCTATTACTAACTTTAATATTTTCTTAATTTTCTAAGCAACTGGAAGTTTTTGAGCTGGATAGTCATTGCTGTTAGGTGCCATGGAGTCCTGTCTGACTCACATTGAGCCTCCTAGGGTTTTCAATGGCTGACTGTTTTGGGATTGCCTTGGGAGTGGATTGCCATGTTCTTCTCCCATTTTTGCCATGCTGGGAATTGAACCCTGGACCTTAGAGACTACAGAGTGGCACTCTACCAACTGAGCCAAATCCCAGCCCAAGCTGGATAGTAGCATGTCTTAATTTACAGTTCACATCCTAATCCTGGTGGCCACACAAAGGAGGGTGTGCAGGATGAGAGAACTAAGTCCAGTAAGCCTAGTCAGGAGACTGCTGTGCTGAGATAGCCCAGAGCAGGAGATTCCAGAATGGAGAGAAGACATGAGCATTTGGGAAATAGAATTGAGGAAAAATGGAATCTATTGTTTTTCACCTCAGCATTAATATTAAACCATTCCTTTTGCTTTTAAATTAATTCTAAATTGGAACTTATGGGTCTGGAATATAAATATCCTTCAGCTTCCCTTAAAACAAAACAAAACAACAACAACAAACAAAAACCTGCCAACCAAGAATAAATATCTTCCACATCTGACTGACATTTCCTGCACTCTTTGGAGGTGGAGAGTATCAGAACTGTCAAATCACTTGTAGGAGAAAAATAAACTCCAACTTTGAACACAGCTATTGCTGGTCCTGCCACTGCCAACCTGTGGATGTAGGGAACAGGGGCAGGGAGCATAAGAAATGCAAATTATTTGAACAAAGGAAAGAAATAGGTAATAAAAGAGTATTACATCAGAAATAACGAGAAAACACAAATTATAAAGTGCTCACTGCAGAATAAATTTAAGTAATAATTAATAGTGACAATGAACAAAAGGAAAAAAAAATACCAAGAATGGTGGTAATGCAAAGAATGGAGTAAAGAAGTGTTGTTGTTGTTGTTGTTGTTGTTGTTGTTAGGTGCCCTCGAGTGGGTATCCAACTCATAGCGATCCTCATGGGGTTTTCAATGGTGACTGTATCGGGATTGCCTTGGGAGTGGATTGCCAGGCCTTTCTCCCATTTTTGCGGTGCTGGGAATTGAACTGGAGACCTCAGAGACTGCAGTGCAGTACTCTACCAAGTGAGCTAAATCCCAGCCCAAAGAAGGTTAGAGAGTTTAAAATAAAAAATAAAAGAACTCAATAAAATAGGACTAATATTTGAAGATATAGTTTAAGAAAAATTGTTTGAAAAAAAAAAAAAGAAACCTGAATGTTTTTGGATTTACCCTCTGGTTACCTGGGAACATTGGTACAGATCAACCAGAAAATATAGCCTAGTAAAATGATGAAGCCTTGGAAATAAACATCATAATTTTTAAGGTTGCCAAACTAAAAAATCCAAATAATTTACAAAGGCAACAGAATTGTTCTGGCTGCAGATTTCTCAAAACAAATATTCAAAGCAAGGCAACAATGGAGCAGAATCCTTAAGAAAACTAAGGGGAAAATGCTCAGTGTTATATATCAAATTAATTATACATCTTCTTTCTACCAGGAAGCTAAATTGCATTTAGTATCTGAGTCCTATCAAAATCCCAACATGTTATTAAACACCAATATATTTTCTTTAATTGGTCTCAATGTGCATATATGCACTGCGTGGTAGGCACGTACAGCACATGAGAGCAATAAATTCTTTTTTATATGATATATATATATATATACATATATATATATTTATGCACTTATTTGATTCTCATGTCATACCTTTTTATTTTATAAATGTTAGTGGGGTACAGAGTAATAAGTCATTTGTTCTATCCATTATGCAACTATTAAACCACTTTTGCTTACATATTCATCATCTCACGTATTTTACAGAACAGTATAAAGAAGAAAAGAAAAATAAGAATTTTAGTGAACATATAATGAAAATTGCATGCAATCACAGGTTATATTCTCA
Organism: Pedetes capensis; assembly: GCA_007922755.1. NCBI lineage: Eukaryota > Metazoa > Chordata > Mammalia > Rodentia > Pedetidae > Pedetes > Pedetes capensis. Next base: position 26,123 of record VMDO01021297.1, read on the forward strand.
TTGATATTTTTCCCTTCCTCCTATTTTTTTCGCATGTTCATGTAGTTGCATTTTATATTATGAGATTTTCCTCTCTTTCTTTACCTTTCTACCTTATTTCCCCTTCCCTTTCCCCTTCCTCAACCTCTACTCCCATCTGCTGATCCCCTGCCCACTTCTTTCTGGTCTGCTTGTATTTTCCATTCTCAGATAGGTATGATAGTTCATTTTTATATATCTCAATCTATATAATTTTTTTCTTTGTTTAAGTAAGATTCAGCTCCCACATATGAGTGAGAACAAATGGTATTTCTCCTTTTGAGTCTGTTAATTCACTTAAAACAATGTTCTCCAGTTCCATTCATTTGAACAGTAAATTTTTGATGTGTGCTTTTTACCACAGTATATAATTTATCCACATACTGAATGGTTCAATATTTTGATAAAATTATAGTCCCATAAAATTAGAACTACTTATATAAAGTTCTTAATTTTGGGAATTTTAACCTCATAGAAATTAAAATACTATTTTAACTAAATATTCAAAGAGATTTTGAAAAAAATGTACTTGATTCTTAAGTGAAGAGTTTGTTAAGGCAAAGTTAAATATTCATGAATTTTTAACTTTGTAAGATACATACTATTCATTCAATCACAGACATAAACCTCATTCTGAGTAGGCTTTAAAGATCTCTTTGGTACTATTCTCCTTGCAAAGAGAAGGAATGTAGTGGTTATATATCTTTGATGGCTGCCTTCTTAGACATGGTGGTCATAGGAATAATGTAATGTGGTTTCTTATGGAAATCATTTTTAAATTCTTAAAATTCTTGTAATCATTTTTTCAGCTATAGTTTCTTATAGAAATTATTTATTTGACAGTTCACAAGACTAATTGAGATAAATCCCGAGGTATGGGTGACTCCATATCAGTCCATAATTTATAGAGAAAATTTACCCTCATGAGCAGCTCTATGGAATTTATACATTCTCAGCTGGCCTTGTGGTGCACACTTGTTATCCCAGGGACACAGGAACCTGAGGCAGGAAGATACCAGGTTCAAGGCCAGAGGTGGCCTGCACAGCTTAGCAAGAATTTATCCCAAAATGAAAAATTAAAAAAGGGTTAGGGTGCAGCTCAGTGGTAACATTACAAAGAAAATTATATGTTCACTTTACAAGCATTAACTTGTTTAATGCTCACAGAGGCACGCTGTTAGGTACCATTATTTTACTCTCATTTTACACATGAGAAAAATTAAGCACAAGGAACATAGCTAGTAAATACTGGAAATGGGAATTGAACACAGGCACTCTGGCTCCAAAATCTGTGTTCTTCAATTAAACTAAAAGCAAACTATAAAATTCCAAAACTCAGATGACCTGATAAAATTCATAGGTAACAACTATGAATCATTGATTGTGCTGTGATGAAAAAATTGGCAATGAGAGCCAGGTAAAAGTGACTGTGTAGAATCAAAGTTGAAATTTTAAGCAGAAATGGATAACAAAGTTAGGAATTAGAATTAGGCCTATTTTTTTTTTATAATATTGAGACAGATGATGTGAAACTAATTGAGTGTGTCATGACTAACACCAAGACAAACCAGATAGAAATTCTGGATTACATACATAGCATTGAAGTTCTTAAAGTTAGTCTGAGACAGATCCATTTCAACCATGAGTCCAGATAATCCAGAATAATATTGAAGTACTTAGTCTGTAATGCTTTTCACTGGACAATGAATCTGTTGGGTTGGGGTTTAGCTCATTTGGTAGAGTGCATTTCTGCTCTATCTGAGGCCACAGGTTCGATCCCCAGCACCATAAAAATGGGAGAAAGACCTGGCAACCCACTCCCAAAGGAATCCTGAGACAATTAGCCATTGAAAACCCTATCAATGGCAAAGAAGCATAGACATAGTTGCAGGCATGGCCCAATGTCGGAGAGTGTTTTGTTCTGTTGTACATGGGGTCACTGTGCATCAGACCCAACTCGACAGCACCTAACAACAACAGTGAATTTGGATATATTCCTTATCTTAAGTAAGTCTTGCTTAACCCAAAGGATATTTATTTACTTGAATAGGAGATAGGTAAATAAAATAATCTGAAGGAATAAATGTTGACTGTTACTTTTTTCTTCTCTCTCTTTCTCTCTCTCTCTCTCTCTCTCTCTTTCTCTCTTTTTGGCCTCAATGGACTTCAATTATTTTCTAATAAACTGACAGGATTTGTAAGTGTTTGGACAAAATTATCTTTTAATCTGAAAAGCTGAAATAAAGTGTGTGGAAAATCTTTTTAAAAAATCCTTCAGAGTTTATAGCCTGCAGCGGTAGCCCTGTGGCATCTGAGCCTGTCAGATCTCGGAAGCTAAGCAGGGTCGGGCCTGGTTAGTACCTGGATGGGAGACCACCTGGGAACACCAGAAGCTGTAGGCTTGGGAGAAGGACCTGGCAACCCCCTCCCAAAAATCAATCTGCCATTGAAAACCCTATGAACAGCAGAGAAGCACTGACAATAGTGTTTCCCCTGTTGAACAGAGGGTTGCTATGAGTCGGATACCAACTCGACGGCACCTAACAACAAGAACAACAACATCAGAGTTTATATATTATACTTTACTTTGTTTCTAAAGCATTTAAAATATTTTATGGGAAATTCATGTGTACTCTCATGGACATTAGCTTCATTTTGAGTAAGGGAAAAAGATACTGATCAAAATGAACACTGAATGTGGAGTTAGAAACTTGAGTTTTATGCTTTGGCTCTGGAAATTGATAACTCTAGGACTTCAGGAAATTAACATAAATCCTATGACTGTTAGTTTCACCATTTTATAAAATAAAAGTAATAATAATACCCTGCCTACTCTACAATGGTGTTGATTTTCTTTTTCAATAAATTCCCTCATGGGACTAAATCTCTCTTTAAGTCTTGTTTTATTTTTATCTCACAAGTCTTATTTATTTATTTATTTATTTTCATTTCTCTTGTGCTTTCTTTTGCCTTGGGCTTATTTCCTGTATTTTTCATTTTCAGATAGATAGACTTTGTTATTATATTTTCTATTGATTTTTAGCTTAATTTATTGTATTTTTCCACTTTCCTAATTATTATTCATGGGCTGGTCCTCTTTGAGGACCCAAGTTTGATCTCCAGCACCACAAAAATGTGGCTATCCACTCCAGAAGCAATCCAGAAACAATCAGCCATTGACCACACTAAGAGAGTCACTGTGAGTCGGACCTGACTCGAGGGTACCTAACAATAACACAACAATCATTATTCATATGTTTGTTTGTTTGTTTGTTTCAGACAGGGTCTTTTTATGTAGCCCAGGCTGGCTGGTCTTGCCTTAGGTTTCAGAGCGCTGAGATTCAGGCATGCTCCATCATGCTGGGCCTATAATCATTATTTTAGTTCTTTGTTATTTCAATTCTCTGCTGAATCCTTCTGATTCAAGGGAATTGCCTGTGAGTGAACTCTGATGTTTAAAATGGAAATAAAATGAAAATTGGTTATAAAAATATTTGCCATTCTTTTGTCAATATTTATATTAACAGAAATCTCTTAGAGAAAATAATAGTGGAGCTGAATAGTTTAAATAATGAAAGTGCTTATTTATTAATATGACAGAAGTCTACAGTGGGTATATAATGTACTTAAAAGAGAAAGCAACCAATATTGGGTCTGTTGTGAGCTGTGTGGTGGACAGCAATGAGACAATAAACAAAAATTAAAAGGGCAGCACAAGGCAATTTTGACAGCTATAAATCATAATTTTAAATCAATAAAAATTGCTCTTGGGAACGCATACAATTGCTCTAGGAAGTAATAACCACACTGCTTCATCTTCTTTCATGAAAGTCCTTGGAGGATGGAACCCGAATAAACTATGTGACTGGGTTTTTACAAAACATGCTGAAAGTTAAATTTTAAAATTGGTGCAATTTTTCTTTATCCTGGAATTTTTGGAAAAAGTTTGGTCCCATAATTGTGTGTAATCAGTTAAAAAATGCAAACAGGTATGGAGTTATTATAGCAATTATTAGAAAAGCTCACTGTTTTGATGTGATAAGAGGATATTTTTAACATACATAAAAGAATAAAAATGATTTGTAACAAGAAACCTTTGAATAGGGATTCAATTTTTACCTTTGTAGAATTAAATAAAGGATTTCCATAATCAATCTTTGTTTAATTAATAGGCATTTGCACATTTGTGGAAAAAGAAAAGTGTATTAGATATAGTTGCTGATACAAAGTAAATAAAGTAGAATATTAGAATCTCTTTTTATTAAAGAGAGTGCAGTTCATAGAAGTTTGTTTGTTCAATGAGTGAGTAAATGGTTGGCATTAAGATTCAAGTCAACATGTATAGCTCACCAATATTTTCTACCAATCACCTCAAAAACACATTTTTTAACATTTAAATGTTAATCTGCCTTTTTCTTTTCTTTTGTTCTTTATATTTTGTTTTCCTTTTTCTTTATATTTTCTTTTCTTTACATTTTATTTTCATTTTGTTTTCTTTTTTCTCTTCTGGTACTGGGAGGTGGAACCCAGGGCCTGGCACATGCTAGGGAAGCACTCTACCACTGAGCTGCACTCCTCGCAACTTTTTCATTTTTTATTCTGAGGCAGTCACCCTAAATTGCACAGGCTGTCTCTGGTCTTGAATGTGAAATCCTCCTTCTTCACCCTCCCAAGTCACTGGGATTGCAAGCATGTGCCGTGGCTCCTAGCCTCCACCTGACTTTTTCTATTCTCTATAATAATTGTGCCTATTCCCAAGAAAGGGGATCCAGCTAAATGTAGAAACTATTGAGCAATATCATTAATATCACATACAAGCAAAATTTTACTAAAGATTATTCAAAAGTGACTGCAGCAATATAAAGACAGGTAACTACCATGTTGTTAGATGCTGTCGAGTCGGTATCCGACTCATAGCGACCCTCTGTACAACAGGGGAAACACTATTTTCAGCGCTTCTCTGCTGTTCATAGGGTTTTCAATGGCAGATTGATTTTTGGGAGGGGGTTGCCATGTCCTTCTCCCAAGCCTACAGCTTCTGGTGTTCCCAGGTGGTCTCCCATCCAGGTACTAACCAGGCCCGACCCTACTTAGCTTCTGAGATCTGACAGGATCAGATGCCACAGGGCTACAGCTTCAGGCCTGTTCATCATAGTCTCTGTAATTTACAAAAAAGAAAATATTAAATTTATTATCAGAACAAAAAGAAATTATTATTTAGATTCAAGTTGAATGTATGTAATAAAGACCTCTAAAATTGTGCAAAGGAATGAAAAAGACTTCAACATGGTCCAACAGAAAACAAGAGTTTATCCTTCTAGAGTTAGAATGGGAAGACATAACTTTAATGAACTTACCATATTTTATCTTTATGTTTCATTCTATTTTTTTATTTCTTGTACTCCTGGAAAATTTTATTCAAATTTAAATTGGAAATCTCCCTATATTTAATCTGACTTTTACTTTCTAAGAAAAACAAGCTGGATTCAGAAGAGGGTAGGTAACCAGGGACATCATTAATATCCATCTGGTGTCAGATGGATATTAGCCAAAAGCAGAGAATACCAGAAAGATGTCTATGTTTTATTAAGTATGCAAAGGCATTTGACTGTGTGGATCATAACAAATTATGGAGAACACTGTGAAGAATGGGAATACCAGAGCACCTAACTATAATCATGAGGAATTTATACATGGATCAGGAGGCAGTGGTCAGAACAGAACAAGGAAACTCTGCTTGGCTTAAAGTCCAGAAAGGTGTGCATCAGGGCTGTATCCTTTTACCATATATCTCCAATTTCTATGTTGAGCAAATAATCTGAGAAGCTGGATTTTATGAAGAAGAATGCAGCATCAGGGTTGGAGGAAGACTCATTAATAACCTGCATTAGGCAGATGACACAACTCTGCTTGCTGAAAGGGAAGAGGATTTCAAACATTTACTGATGAAGATCAGACAACATAGCCTTCAGTATGGATTGTGACTTAACATCAACAAAACAAAAATCCTTACTACTGGGTCAGCATGCAACTTCACAATAAATGGAGAAAAGATTGAGGTTGTCCATTATTTTGCTTTACTTGGTTCTATAATTAACACCTGTGGAAGCAGCAGTCAAGAAGTCAAAAGGACACATTGCTTTGGGAAGAACTGTGGCAAAAGATCTCTTTAAATATTGAAAAATAAAGATGTCACATTGAAGACGAAGGTGCTCCTGACTCATGCCATGGTATTTTCAGTTGCATCATATGGTTGTGAAAACTGGACATTGAACAAGGGAGACACTAGAAGATTGATGCTTTTGAATTATGGTGCTGGAGATGAATATTTCCATGAACTGCCCAAACAACCAACAGATCTGTCCTAGAAGAAGTGCAACCAGAGTGCTCCTTGGAAGCAAGGATGGCTAGACTGCATCTTACATATTTTGGGCATATAGTCAGAAGGGCCCACTCCCTGGGGAAGGACATCATGTTTTAGAGAGTGGCAGGTCAATGCAAAAAAGGAAAACCCTCCACTAGATGGATTGACACAGGGTCTGTAACAATGGGCTTAAACATAAATAAGATTGTGTGCCTGGCACAGAATTGGGGAGTGTTTCGTTCTGCTGTAGATAGGTTCACTATGAGTTGGACCCAACTGGATGGCACCTAACAACAACAACATAATTGAAAGCAAATTATAGATGGTTCTACAGCAAATTCTAGAAACTGAATAATCATATTTAAGTATATATTTCTCATTCCTTCCCTTCCTCCTCCTTTCATTCCTTCCTGCTTTCTTTCGTGGTTCTTTTAAGCTGTAAGTTTAGATCACTCAGGTACTCTTTATTTCATACTACAAATAGCACTGTGGAGAAGGGTTGAGGATGTACAGTCCATGCATGGAGGTTGGCTTTTATAGGTGAAACTTTATATTCAAGATGCATACAATCCCTGAACCAAGGGTCATTGTTCTGATAAAGCTTTAACCATAAACATAAACTAGCTTCCAATACATCATATGTTTTGTCAAAATTTTAAGGCCTAAGGAATGAGACAAAGCCATGTCTTCTTGATCCCATGTGGAGAACTGTTCTTTTCTTCCTTAATTCACATTCCTCTTCCTCCATTCCCTTCTTTCCTATCTTCTCAATTTCTCTCCCTCCCTTCTCAACCATGCTCCTTCTAACTTTCCCCCCTTTCTCTCTGTATCCTTTCCCAAACAGTCTTAGCCCTAATGAGGGAGAGTGAATAGAGGTTGGTAAAAAAGAATTAAGTAAGGGTGCTTGTGGAGCTGAAATGCTCTGCTGTCTGTGAGTCTGCTCTGCACTTTCCGTGATCCGTTCATGAATTCCTAGGGTCATATTTTCATTTAAATACAATTTCTGCTATTGAAGTATTCTTCAAGAAAGTCCTGATTGAACTTTCTACATAGAAAATAAAAATTCTGGAGTCTTAAGTTATAGATTACTTTTATATACTGGGATGTGAATGTCCCCTTCTGTAGTCTAGATCTTATCTCCCTTCCTTCCCTCTCTTCCTTCCGTCCCTCTGTTTCCTTCCCTATCTTTCCTTCCTTTCTCCCTCCCTCCCTTCCCTCCCTCTTTTTCCTCCCTCCCTTCCCTTCCTTCTGTCCTATATAGTCTAATTGATCTCCCTCAAGGATAACATGTACACTAGGGAGTCTAAGTGTCTACTGTGAAAGAGGTCACATTTTCTGATTTTTCCTTATTTTGTGCATTCAAGCTCAATTTTAAAACATGATAAATGTTGTTGTTAGGTGCCATTGAATGGGTGTCTGACTCATAGCAACCCTATGCACGACAGGCAAAACACTGTTGTCAGTGCTTCTCTGCGGTTCATAGGGTTTCCAATGGCTGATTGTTTTTTGGGAGTGGCTTCCTGGGTCCTTCTCCCAAGCCTATAGCACCTGGTATTCCCAGGTGGTCTCCTATCCAAGGACTAACCAGTTCTGACCCTGCTTAGCTTTTGAGATCTGATGGGATTGGACACCACAGTGGTATGGCTGCAGGCCTTAATGCAACAGAAAAATAATACAAAACACATTTTTACTAAGAGGATCAAAAGTATGCCTTGCAACTTATTTTGTTACTTTTAAGAAAAATCATGTTTGAGTGATTAATGAACATTCTGAGATATGCACAAACGTTGCCACTTTGAGGGCCAAGTTGATTAGTGATTTTATTTGCAGATGCAGGTTTCCATTCTGAGGAAATATCAGCCATAACATTAAGACATTACATCATCTAAGATTTTTATCCTTTCCATTCCACAAGTAAATGAATCCACTTTCATGAACCAAATGAAAGCTTCATAAATTTGTGATTATTGGCAAAAATAAAATTGTCTCTTTGAATTTGGACACTATAATAAAGATGGGGTGGCTGGTGGCAGGAGGATTGCAGGTTGGAGGCCAAAGGCAGTCTGCATAACTTGATGAGACCCTATCTCAAGATAAAACATCAAAAATGGGCTGGGGGTGTAGCCCTAGTGGTAGAGCACTTGCAAAGTATGTGTAAGGCCCTGAGTTCAACCCCTCAAAATTGCAAACAAAAAAGATGAAGGCAATCAATATCATTCTTTCCCGTGATGCCATTTGACATAACAAGTAAGTTATGTCAAAGATTTCTATATCTGCTGACTCTGAGTTATTACTATTTCAACTCTTCTGTGCTATGACCAATAAGTTTTATCACCATTATCAATTGTATTTATATCCTGTACCCAACAAGACCAAACCCCAAGTACATTTACACAGTGTGATGAATGGCAACATTGAGATCAATGACAATCTCTTGTATTTCAGAGGCTGAAATAAGTAGATGGAGATTTCCTTATATTTGTTAGAGTAAGTAAGCTTCCATCAGGATATGACTGTAAAATCTGGAAGCCAATAGCAAAGTCTTCTGTTCTTAAGGTCAGCTTGAAGTTCAAGCACCTAAGATTTTGATATCTTAATTTTTTTGGAGACTCAAGAGAAGAGTATTTCTTGTAAAATAAATGTAACGTGTCAAGTTTACAGGCAAAAACAGGTGGTCAGTCTATTTTTCCATGACATTTATTTAGACTGCAAACTATATAATTTAATACCATGCTTTCTTGGACTATGAAAGAAAACTGTTACAGCATCATGCTTCTAATGAGTCTACAACATTAGAAAAGGAAATGCACCTAAATGAAGTGAAAACTTTTCAAAACCACTGCATTAGACATTTCAATATATGTTTTTCATTTATGGACCTTGTCGACATAGGTAGAAGGTTAACATCTCGATTGTTGTTATAGTTAGGTGCCATCAAGTCATGTCCTACTCATAACAACCTTCATAGGGTTTTCAATGGCTGATTGTTTTGGGATTGCCTCAGAAGTGGATTGCCCCATCCTTCTTCCATAACTTGATTAGAGGGATAAAAACCAATAGAATCTGTTTTTCCACAGAAGGCCCCTTTCAGCTACTGCTTTGTCTGGGGAAACTCCCAGGACCACAGTGTTTTCTGATTATTGTTTTAGAATTATATCTTGTGCTATATATGTAAATAAGTAAAAAAATCTGGCAGTATCCAAATGAATATCAGTGTAGATTGGAATGTGTTCAAACATAGCTGTTTAGTTAGATTCATCTTTCTTTAGGTGCTAGTTATAAATTACCAGGAT
>VMDO01021298.1:0-35652 GCA_007922755.1 Pedetes capensis
TTCCATCTACACTGGAGTCAGCTGCAGAGAAAGTTCCAGAAGCGAAAATGTTCATTCACACCCAGGGACCAAAAAGGAAAGAGCCAGTAACTTATGAATCTGCAGGTGAAGATGTTGGCTCTTTACTATTTTCATGGTGTGAATGAATCACAAGACTTATTTTAAGGGACTCGGAAGTATCATCAGCAATTTCATGTGACAATATTTACTCCACTGGGAAGGAGAAGGAAAAAAAAAAGTACCATTAAAATGAATTTCCTCACTTTCAAACTTGGATTCATCAATAAATTTCATCTTTTCCTAGAACTTCAGGGTATAAAACTCATTCCACAGGACACCCCAATAAAAGTCATTTTATGTTTTCTTGTGTTTATCAATTGTACCCAGCACAATGAGATCTGAACTCATGGCAGGCCATAAGAAGACACATTATGGGCAATAATGATAAGGTGAACGGGGGCCATAAGGGACGATTGAAAACACCACTGATCATTCTCTTGAACGCCCATGCATTTCTAAAATTCTCAACCATAGCGGATCCGTTTCAATGTTCAGTAAGTTCTGAAATGAATGCTTGGAGTCCATGCTGAAAACTGACAAAATGGATTAAGATACTTCTAATCTTTATGTTGAATAAAATATTTCTCTGATAATGCTAGTTCATGTTTTGCATGGCTCAATTTCCAAATTCCCACCACAAATGTATTGACAGGTTTGTTTCTGGAATTCACAGAAGTGGTTGATCAATGAACACAAATGAGAAAAGCCTCTTTGTAATTTGCCTCCATGGCTTGACTGAAATGACCGTTTGTCTCATTCAGACCTAGGAAGGTCTGGGCAACCTCTCAGAGGTCTACTTCCAGCAAGAGGAAAAGCTGCCAGGGAGCTGGGAGGACAGAGATAGAGGGCTTAGGTTCAACCGGGACCATGTAACCAATGTTTTAACTCAATGCATTTTCAATTATGGACACTGGTGTTTTTCAAAAGGAGGAAAGAATATTAAACAAACTTTAAGACAAAACTCCATGATGTTATTTGGATCCTGGAAGAAATTTAAACTGTTTATGGAATATGTTAAGGTGTTTTTTATTATCATTTTAGCATTGAAGCACCCAGGAGTGAGTTGCTAGAGTTCCGTGCATTTCAGAAGACAACATGGCGTGGGAATACACCAAGACACAAGTTAGACAAGATGGAGACAGGGGGGATCTGCCCACAGCGCAATGCAATTACTACAACGACCTGCTTTTTTAATTCTGCAAGGATTCAATAATATGAGGAAAGAACTATTCATGAAAACCAGGGCCTTGAAAGTCTGTATGTGACCTCAGAGGTTATCAAACCTAACTGTTGTTGTTGTTGTTGTTAGGTGTCATCCGGTAGGTATCCGACCCATAGCGACCCTCATTGGGTTTTCAATGGCTGACTGTTTCGGGATTGCCTTGGGAGTGGATTGCCAGGCCCTTCTCCCATTTTTGTGGTGCTGGGAATTGAACACGGGACCTCAGAGAGTGCAACGCAGCAGCACTCTATCAACTGAGCTAAATCCCAGCCCCATCAAACCTAACTAGAGATTTCCTTTTAATTCTGTTCTCTTCCCATTTGGAACTTGGTGCATAAGAACAAAAGGCTGATTTCCAATGCTCAGTCAGTCTCTATATCATCCAGGAACCACACTCCTAAGTAAATACAACATCTAAAGTCAGGTAATCAATTCTTACAACTAAATTAGCAAAATAATTTATTGCACCAAGAGTATAAAAATGTCAAGGGTAGATAATTAGAATTATATGCACAGCATGTGAGTCATCTTTCCAAAAAGAAAGAAACCACAGTCACCTGTGCTGTCCATGGTGCTGAAGCCCAGGGATAAGCCCAGACAAGAACCGTTCAGGGTCAGTAAAGGGCCATGGTAATACGGGGGTGGCCTCACCTGTGCCAGAAAAACCTGAGGGGGGCTTTTGTGGCATATATGGAATATGTAGACATATGTTGTGATAGATCATTTTAATGGCTGCCATTCAATAAAGAAAATGTGGGATAGTATCATCCGGATTATATGAGAGAAGCACACAGTGTTATCCAAATGTAAAATGATCATGGTCTATTGCTGCTCCAGTAACTGTTTTTATTTCAAAGTACAATTGATACTGTGAGAAGATGAGGTATGTGTAATGAACGTAAAAGAAATCCTGGCCAGAGAATCTCTTTCCAGCCTGGGGGCATTATCTTCTCTAGGAGAGCCCAGCACAGGCACAATGCTTGACTTGTTCAGAATGTCTCACTAGAGCACCACGCTGATCCCACAAGAGCCTCAGAGGCTGCAGACCACTGTAGATGTGGGTACCTGATGTTGCTTAGGGCCAGCTAAGGACCAGGAGGGGACTCCTGTGTGGTTAATGTCCCTCCTCAATTATAACCGGATTGTCTAACTAATGCTCAGTTCAAACAGAGTAACACTAATTTATAAGATATGCTAGTAAGCAAGCTCCAGGTCAGATAAAAATAATAAACCTGAGTAGGGCAGTTTTGCTATGCGCAGAACTGCATTGGAATCTAGGCTCTGTTGCTTCTTGGCTGTGCGACCTTGAAGAAATCGCTTACCTTTTCCGATCAACATCTGTGAAAAGAATTCTACAGTACCCACTTCACAGCTGTCTTGTGAGGACAAAAGTAGATAAGACAGAAGGTGTCAGGGGCTAGTGTGTGGCAGGCACACAGCAAAGAGAAGCTTCATAGACAGCTCATATGCAAACCGGGTTTGAGAAGAGGATGAGCCACAGGAGGCTTCCATGACCTTGTCCTTCCCTTCTTCCCACCTTTCCTCTCTCTACATCCATGAAGCTAAGGTGGAAGAGGGTCAACAAGGGAACTCTTAAGTCAGACGCTGCGAGGAACGTGCTCGGCACCTCAGCCCTCTGAGCTGCAGTGCTTCCTGGAGCCTCCTGTCCCTGGGGCAGACCACTGAGGGGAGGGCGGGGGACGGTCTCAACACACGCCAAGTGGATTAGCAACCAGACACCGAAATCTGAAAGCAATTTTTATCCCTTCTTGACCCAGTTCTGGTCAAAGGTGTCACTCTTTGGCCTGGGTACACGAACCACTTTCTAGAAGCTGGCTGCAGCCAGCTCAGAGAGGTGGGCGGAGGAACCCGTGGGGACTAGGAAAAGCTCATTAGCCATCTACCTTTGCCATAAGAGCCTTGGTGCTCGGTAGATCAGACTTGGATAAGGAAAGCCTATGCGTACCAATGCCCAGACTGACAAAAGAAGGTCCACATGCCTCCTCCCTTGGTTTATGTCCACCTATTAGAAAGCAGGGCAGCTGACATCAGGAGGGGCAGCCTTTGGGGTTCATCAGAGGCCTCCATGTGTGGGGGTGGAGGGTCAGAGAGAGAGAGCCCGGAGCTCACGCCCACTCTGTCCTTCCTCACAGATCACCACCCCTGTCATACGGTGGGTTAAAAGAACCCAGAGCCATTTCATCCTCTTTAAAAATGAAAGCATCCCACTTCCTACAGAAAATTAGATTCACAAGGACAAGGTAGAGAAAATCAAGAATTCCAATCAGTTCTCAGTATGTTCAGCTTTTCCCAGACCAACTGGATTTGGGGCCAATACACCATCGACAGTCTCTCATCATGGAAGGAAAAAAGACTAGGGGTATGGAACACCCCAAAAGATGGTCCAGCACTCAGAAACCCAGCTTTGTTCCCTTCCAGAAGGAGGCAAGACTTAGTTGCCAGGAGAGTGGAAGACCACAGGCAGAGGCCTTTACACAGGGAGACTCTTAAGTGAAAACGTTGAAGTCCAGAAAGCAGAGCGTGAATGCTTGAGGCCAACATGACAAAGCAAATTATCCACCAGCGCCTCCCACAGCTCTTCCGGGCTAGGAGGAGACCTGGCTGGGGGTCTTTGGGGCACCCTGTCTTGTCCTTCCTAATCTCAAGGCTCCCTGATGTTATTGGTCCCATCCTGCAGGTGTCCACCAGTGTGAGCGACCTCTCCTTTGTAGGGGTGGAGCCCTGGGTTCATGGTTACCAGGGCTTCTGCACTGGAGGATGTAAAACCTGCTCCTCACAGACCAAAGCTCACCCAGAGTCACTTGAGAACAGTAAAGTAGGAGCAGGTAACAGAATTCCCAAGCAAACTCTGTCATGGTTGCATCTGAGAATCAGGAAGGCCGGAGTTCAGCAACAACCTCTCCAAGAAGAACTTTCTCACATGCAGCTAAGTAAGTCTTACCCACGGCAGCAGCCAAGTCTGAAGACACCTCTCTTTCCCCTTACCTTGGGTTTTGGAGAGGAAGTGGCTTCAACAGATATAAGTACATCTCCCTGACTTGCTAAATTGACTATTTAAAAGGGTGGATTATTAGGTAGCATGAGTAGATACCACAGCGAAGCACTCTATGCTCAGACAACACGGAGCCATACCGAGACAAGAGAACATCTGGATGAAGTTTAATGTATGTATGAGCATATAGCTGCACAACCAACTAGTTCAAGACACAGAACAATCCAGCACCACACAGGTACTATGGCCCTGTGCCATCAGCATACCCAAAGCCAACCACAATTCCAATACTTAGCAAGATTCATAACTCTTTCTTGGCCTTCATTTAAATGAATCCTTGATACATACTTGAGCGCCTGGCCTCCTTTGCTCTGCATAATGTTTGTGAAAGTCCTCTATGCTCCTGTGTGCATCCAAAGCTAATGATTTTGTTGTTTCTGTTGCTAGATTGTATTCCACAGTATGACTAAACCAAGAAGTTTCTATCCAGTCTTCTGTTGATAGGTATTTAGGTTACTTCCAGTTTGGAACTAATACAGACAAAATTTATGAACATTCTTGAGTATATTTGACTGGCATGTTCTTGTTTTTTTTTTGTTTTTTTTTTTTTTTTTTTGTGGGAATGGAGACCTCAAAGCTTAGTATCCTATAGGTTTGGAATTCTAGCAATTATCCATACAATATGTGCCCATTTCCAAGAAGACAAATGAAGAGAGACTGGGAAACTTTGATTAGTTCGCTGTCTTGCACTTCTTTATATTTTTATTCTCCAGATGCCTCTGCCTTCGGGAAATCCCACCTGAAAAGTGGCTATTTTCCCCTTCGCAAGCCAACCATTTTGAGTAAAATTCTGAAGCAAAATATAAGAAACAAATTTATATCTGAGTCCTAAAAGGAATCTGGTTTCTACCTTTTTATTCTTTTTCTGAGGAAGCTAAATATAAGGACTCATTATTGTTGTTGTTGTTAGGTATCCAACTCATAGCGACCCTACATACAACAGGTGAAACACTATTGTCAGTGTTTCTCTGCTATTCATAGGGTTTTCAATGGTGGATTGATTTTTGGGAGTGGGTTGCCGGGTCCTTCTCCCAAGCCTACAGTATCTGGCCTTCCCAGGAGGTCTCCTATCCAAGGACTGATCAGGCCTGACCCTCCTTAGCTTCCGAGATCTGACGGGATTGGATGCCGCAGGGGTACGGCTGTAGGCATGACTCATTATAGACCCTTAAAACATATATACATTCTGCCCATAAGAATAATAATAATGCAATGGAGGTCAGTGGGAAAGAAGATGGCCAAACCCCCTTTCTCTCCATCTTGTCCCCAACACAAAGCTTCCATCAAAGGTCAGCGTATGACGGTGTGCTAACCTCCTGCCTGTGGAATAGTCAACCATGGTCAAATGTCTTGTGAGATAAGTTTTCATCAATATTGTAATTTGTGACTGAATATTTGCACTTAAGTAGTACAACAGGCAAATGGTTTATCACTTCTCAAATGGGGAAGGTATTACCAATGGTTTTTGTAGGCTTAGAGAAACAACTGAAGTCGGCTAGGCAACTGAACAACACAACAGTCTTGATGACGCTCCAGAACACCATGAAATCCTCTTCCTCATGGAAGTGGGATTTCTCACCTGCACTTAAAGCATTCCGCATTTCTTCCTTGAGGTAAACATCATGCAGATCTCAACTAATACGGCCCTTGGAGATGCTTGCCTTCCAGCTCACAGTGCCACCTGTGCCTGAGCTCTGACCTCCTGTGCACGCATCTATGTGTATTTATTTTCATTCACTGTTGCTAAAACGTAAGCTTTCCATTGCCACCAGCTCCATTTCCACGTTTCCTGGCAGCTTTACAGTGACATGTTTAAGAGACAGAAGGTAACTTTTGATTTTACGAATTTGCAGTAAAGCAAGATTTACAGAAAGTTCCCCAGACCCCTGAGAGAATTCCTAGAGCCCACAGTTGCGACAGCATATCCCCAGAGGGAGCAGTGAAAACAGTAAGTGGCAGGACCCCCTGCCATCTGGTGTTAGTCACCCCCAAGTCCTAGACATTCGTTTCTGGCTGCATTCTGGGCAGCAGATATGGCTGCAGGTTTACAGGCTGCTCACACATCACCAGGCCTGGCTCTCCAGCCAGCTCCCAACAGCCTTCCTTGGTCAGCCAGAGAAGTAAACGGGCCGACAATCCGACGTGGGGGATCAGGTTTAGAAGGATGTTTGTGAAAGTCCTCTATGCTGCTGCGTGCATCCAAAGCTAATGATTTTGTTGTTTCTGTTGCTAGATAATATTCCACAGTATGACTAAACCAAGAAATTTCTATCCACTATTCTGTTGATGCCTGCAGCCATAGCCCTGTGGCATCAGATCCCTTCAGATCTCAGAAGCTAAGCAGAGTTGGGCCTGGTTAGTACTTGGATGGGAGACCATCAGGGAACACCAGATACTGTAGTCTTTGGAGAAGGACCTGGCAACCCCCTCCCAAAAATCAATCTGCCATTGAAAACCCTATGAACAGCAGAGAAGCACTGACAATAGTGTTTCAGCTGTTGTATACAGGGTTGCTATGAGTCGGATACCGACTCAACGGCACCTAACAACAACAACAACAACATTCTGTTGACAGGTATTTAGGTTATTTCCAGTTTGGAACTAATACAAAATTTATGAACAATCTTGAGCATATTTGACTGGCATGTTCTTGTTTTTTTTTTTTTTAAATGGATGTTTCCATCCAATAAAAAGGATGGAATGGGCAGAGTCTGGCTCTCCAGGCTCAGCCCTCCCTTCCTGTGTATATCTGGATCATAAGGACCACGGAGTTGTATCACAAAGGCTGCTGACAAGGTAAATGGGAAGGGAGGACAATTTAAAACATTATTCTTGTGGAATGTCTGGACGCATTGCCCCAAGCATCCACATATAGACAAATAAAGCCCTTTACAAAAAATAGACGCCATATAAAGCAGGGGGCTAGGCTCAGTTTGTCTACAGCCATGGCACCCTGGCATCCAATCTCGCCTGATCTCGGAAGTAAGCAGGGTCAAGCCTGGTTCATCCTTGGATGGGAGACCATCTGAGAATAATAGGTGCTGCAGGCTCGGGAGAAGGACCTAGCAGCCTACTCCCAAAACAATCAGCCATCAAGAACCCTGGGAGTAGCAGAGAAGCACTGACAATAGTGCCCAGCATGGCACCGTGTGGGAGAGTGCTTCCTCTGTCGTACCCAGGGTTGCTATGAGTCAGATCTGATTCGAAGGCACCTAACAACAAGGCTCAGTTCGGCTCAATAAACAAGGTACAACAGGCTGGCCTTGGGCACATCGACGGTGCTCAGCACAAGGGCTGAGGGTTGTACAGACACCAGCGTGAGCCTGCCAATAGGTCTGGTGATGTGGAGGGATGAGGTGAGGACCCTTCCCACTTGCCCTCGCAGTTCACTCTCTGGACCCTGTCACTGCCGGCAGGCCCACCATTTCTCTGTCCTTTCCTTCAAAATAAACTAGTAAGTGTGGCTACTCTCAAGTACGTTCTAGGATGAAGCTGAGGAGCCAGGAGACCAGCAACTGGATGCTTAGTCCCAGGCCGAGGCACTCAGGCCAGCCAGGCATCAGCCAGGACCCTGGGCCTAAAGCTCTGAGCTAAGAAGACCCAACCCTCTTTGGGGGACTTAGGGGTCCGGGATGCAGGTATCTGTTTGTGTATCCTAGCTAGGTCTTCTCTTACCCAGGTGATCTCAACTCTGCCCCAACAAATGCACCAAGCTCCCAGGGTGGCCTGTGCAGGCAGGGGCGGGGGCGGTGCTAGGAGGTAGGTCCCCCTGAGGAGCAGCAGTGGTGCGTGCTCAGGAGTGCTCTCCAATGTCAGCCCGCAACAGACCCAGCGGACACCGCCACTAGGTCCTGAGGCCACTCACAGCAGGTCTGCCTCGCAGTTCACATTTGGAGGGGTTGGACTCCACCGCGACCCAGCACAGGCAGACGACCCTGACCCCCAGCCTGTACAAAGCAGCGATCCGCAGGTGAGGGCCAGGCGCCTGGGACCTGGGGCCCCAGCGCACCCGGCCTGCCCCGCCCGTGACCCTTCCTGAGAGAAAATACAGGGTCCCCGCCAGCCAGCTGCTTCGCAGGCGGCTCCAAGGGAGACTCAACAAGTTCCTGTGCGGAGCAGCGCCGCCTGCAGTCCAGAAGCCCGGAGGACGCGCCGGGTGCAGCCCCGCGCACAGGCGGCAGCCGGAGGCAGCTCCTTCCCCCTCAGCCTCCTACAGCTCCGGCGTCGGCGGGAGGGGGCCCTGCACTCGCTCCACATCCTCCAAACCCCACGCGCGGCCGGCCCGGCCCGCGCCGCCCCCGCGCCCGCCCCCACCCCCGCCCCGCGGGCCCGGGGCTCCGCCCGCCTCGGTGCCGGCCGAGCGCACAGGCAGCAGGAGCGCGGCTCGGGCACCCTCGCCTCCGGCCGCCAGGCTGCGTGGAGTCGCTGGGACCCGGTGCGGCCGCAAGGACTTCCCCGCCGCCCCTCCCCGGCCCGGTTCCCAGGTCTCGCCGAGACGATCGCAGTAAATGAGGACATCGGAGGCGCTTGGAGCCGGGTGGCTGTGGCTGGCTCCGCCGCGCCGCGAGCGGGCGAGCGCGCGGGCGTCCCCGGAGCCGGCCGAAACGCTGCCTCCCCGCGCGCGTCGCTGAGCGGAGCCAGGGGGACGCGAGCTGCAGCGCGGGGGCCGCCGGGCCGGGCGGGCCGGGCCGGCGGCAGTGGAGGGGCGGGCGGCCAGCCGGGTCCCCGCAGCCGAGCCTTGCTCCAGGCGAGCCCTGCCGCGGATGCGCTGCCGGCAGCTCTCCGTGCCGCGCCAGGCTCGCCAGGGTCCGCGGCGAGACATGCCCGAGCCAGGCGCTGCACCGACCTCGACTTATATGTAAGCAGCGGAAGGTAAGCGGAGCCCCAGTACCCTCTTCCCGTGTCCCGGCACCCGCTGCGCTTGGCCGCGGGCAGAGCATCGCCGGGACCGGCGCCGACCCCGGCTGGGGCGCACACACTCGCCCCCAAGCCGGCTTCGCCAGGGGCCAGGACGCGCCGGTGCAGCCCGGCACAGACTCGGCGGGGCGGGGGCGGAGGCGGGGGGCGAGGTTATGCAACTGCATCTGGCTGTACCCGGTCGCCGAGGGGCGTCTGGCAACTTTGGTGACAGCCAAGGAGGAGTGACGCGGAGATGTGGGTTCTAGGCAAACGCCACGGCCTCGGGAGAACCAGACATCCCTGGCCAGGCAGAACTGGGGAGTCCGGGGGGGCGGCCGTCTCCCCGCGAACATTTCGAGGCTCTTAAGTATTTTCCAAACTAAAGCAAACTGGCAAGTACATTATGGCTGATTAACTTCGGGGGGATAAGTGGGAGCAAAGGGGCCCTGACGCCTGCCTGGGAGGCGAGGCACCAGCAGGAGCGAAGGCACATGCCCACGTGAAATGCCGGTCTCCTCCGCTCACTCACTGGGGTTGGCAGCTTCCCGGGGCTGCGGGCTGGGGTCTGCGCCCGCGGGGCTTCCGGGTGCATAGCTTCCCCTGTCTGACCCGCACAGGCGTGGGAAACCAACCAATGCTGCAGACTGGAGGAGCGGGCGAGGGCAGGAGGGAGGAGAAAGCCCACGGGCCAGCCCCTGGCTGGGCAGCGCGTGGAGCACAAAGTCAAGAGCAAGAGTCTGCGTCTTGCTGGTTCATGCTCAGGGTTCCAGACTGGCATCTCCACCGCTTGGATAAAGAGCCTCCCCTGCGACCTCAACATTCTACTACCCGAAAATATGCCACAGGGAGATGGAGCCAATGATAAAGGGATGCCAGGAGTGGGGGAGGAGAGGCGCCCCCGGAGTAAATAAGGGGGAAAAAATGGGTGGATTTTGCTCTTCTGCAGACCAGAGCTCTGGTCCTTTCCCCTTGTCTGCTGCAGGTGTAGGCTTGGGGGCCCGACGCCCTCTTGGGCCCCTGAGTCAGAAGCAGCAATGAAGCAGTTTAATTTGACCTTGTCTGCTTGGGCACTGAAATTCTGCCGAAGCATCCTGAGGTGAAGCTGGCAAGAGTGGGAAGGAACTTTGGGCAAGCCCTGCCTTGGCTAGGAACCCAGGTGATCATTTCAGAACGCACTGCAAAGGCTAGCACAGGGTCGAGGCTTTCCCCTAGACAAGGACTTGCTGGGGGATTACCTTTCCATATCCCAGTCGGGGATGGTCAAGGTTACAGCGCTGGGGAGTTGATTTAAAAACGCCACCCAAATCACAAGACCAGGGCATATCCGAAAATGACATAACCTGATTAAGCTCACACTACAGACTGACCAGGAAGTAGCTGTTTCACTATACAGAAACAGAAAGTGCTGGGTTTTACAATCCCCACTGTGCTTTGTATTGCATTCATATCCTGTTGAATGTTACTTTTCAAAGTTCATATTTATCTTTGAAATATTTTTTTTGCACCAATGATTAGCAAACGGGCACAGGCAGCTCAAAGGGAAAAAAAATGGAAGTCCTGCCATCTGCATGCCTCACCAGATATTAATAATTTACTATCCATGTTTACTACTTACATTAGATGGCACTGCTCCTCAGGAAGGGTTTTATCAGAAGCGCCTTTGGGGGAGAAAAGTCTAGCACTACTATCACTAATTACATGATTTTGCATAGATTATAGAGGGAAGGAGAGTTTGTTTCCTTCACTTCTCTAGATTCATTTCCTTAAAAGGATAGAATGATTCAGTTTAATTTCTTTAGCTGATGGAAAGACCTCTACTTATAGACAGGATGCCCTTGAAAAGCAAAGTATGCCTCTAAACTTACTATAGTTGCCTTGACTTTATTTTATTATTGTGATTAAGACTTGAGCTTTTACATAAACCAGGCCCATCATCCTATTGAGAAGCCTAACTGCTGGTTAAGAAGCAGGCTAATAAGGGAAGTGTTAGCAGGCTCCCTGATTGCCCAAGTAGCTTTCCAAAGGCTCTCTAAAAAGCTGGTTACCCCATTATTCAGTTCTCTTTGGGGGCTCCTCTGTTTTGCCACCATTCTTTGAACCTGGCAGGGAGGGAAATTTTTGTCTTTTGTTTCTCCTTCTGTAGGGAAATATTTAAAACTACATAATAAATTTTAAAAAATGAAAGACTTAAGACATGGAAGGCACCCATCCACAAGGAAAATTCATACACAGTGGGATAAGCAGGAAATAAAAACGATTCTCAGAAATCACAGTCAAGCGCAGCAGAGTGGCTGGACAGACTCACTCATTAACTAGACATTTGTATTCTCTTGTTTGCTCCAACCCATGGCTGTCTCATTTAGATAAACAGCAACCGAACTCCCTCATATGAGAAGCAGAGTACTTATGTTGGGGCCATGCTGCTTCTCAGAGAATGATGTTCAGAAATGACTGCAGCCGGATCACAAAGCAGCACGTCTGCGAACAGGCATTTGTATAGAAGGGCAGTGACAAGTTCCCCAGGGAGTTTTATTCTGAGGCTCTGGACCAACCCTAGGAGACTGAGTAGAGGCTGCAGAACAGGTCATTTGGGTAACCACATAACCCAAGCAAGCCACAGTCACTCTGGGAGTGGGAAGTCATAAGGACTGCCAGTAAAAACCAGCACTGCTATGGTAAAGGGCTCCTTCATACACGAGAACGGCTGTGCTCCTACTTGCCACAGTTCCACTGAGACCTACAGTCCCCAACCTCAAATTAGCTGACATAATTTAGGAAGAAAATCCCTTTCAGTCTCTTCACATATTTGATTTTAATATTTTATAACATTATGGAGTGGCTTCAATATTTTAAAGCAAGATTTAATATGATTGACATCACATGACAACACAGGCATTTTCATGAAGTTCCCATACAAACATTCAGGAACGTCTTCATCCACATTTGAGGTAGGCTTTACATAAATGGAGTGAAACTTCATGACTGTCAGTCGATCTATTTAAAAAGTATATTTATCTTCTACATTAAGGACAGAATACATATTTGGTACAAACTTGCAGGAGCCCTGGCAGAATTCATGTAAACAAGTTGTTTGGACAATGTCTTGTGCTAAGCAGTAAGCCGTACACAGTACAGCCTGGAAGCCTTGGACTATGTCTGAGAATGTATTCATTTCAGTCCCTAAAAGCACTAAGGTATCTCCAGGCAACCAAGAATCCTGCCTCTCAGATTAAGAAATAGCAGGACTTCAGTGACATCTCCTAGTCCTGATATAGCCTTTCAGAGCCGCCTCGCCTCTAAGCCATCGGGCTATTCAGTGTGAACTTGAGTCATAAGTACTTCAGACTCTATGCAAACCATGAGGGAGCTGAAGGATTTGGAGTGTACCAAGATACTATCAAGTTACAAACTACTATCTAAATAAAAATAAAACATTCCAACCTTACCGTTCTGGGTCTCTCTGCTGAGTACAGATCCAAGTTCTAACTGGGACTGAGGGAAAAATGAACTTGAATATAGAAAAGCAGATATTAAGGACAAGAAGGAATTGTGTTGCTAAATTACTCTATAAAACACCGTATTTCACAGGGATTTGGAAAGAACTCTCTCCAAAGGCATTATTTGTAAATATTGCTTTTGTAGAGTATAGTATCGATAGTTCAAAGTATCATACACCCATCGATATTTCTCTTTGCCACATCATGATATTAGGAATTCTGAGCAAGAAAAGGCCAGAGAGATACCCATCTGTTTTTACTGTGTACATTCACATACGTTAGACTATTTTGGCCAATAGAGTGAAAGAACATAAAACAACAACAACAACAACAATAATAATAGCAGCAGCAGCATATGAAAATGCTAGGTTAAGCCCAAGGTATGGCACACGCCTATAGTCTCAGCTACACAGGAGGGTGAGGCAGGATCATTGCAAGTTTGAGGCCAGAGGCAGCCTATACAACTTAGCGAGCCCCCGTTTCAAGCTACATAAAGGAGGGGTACTGGGGAGCTGCAGCTCAGTGGAAGAGCACTTGCCTAGCATGTGCAAGTCTGTGGAGTTCAACCCCTAGTACTACTGGGGGAAAAAACCACATTAGTTTATACTGCAGTTACTGTGGAAAATTCCAATTCAGTCCTTAATAATCTAGCCTTGGGCATAAAATGAAAGGCAGTAAACTACAGCATATGAGGGGCATTAAAGGAAGCTACGACACGCTGAAAATATTCCAAGCAGCTTTGTGAGTGGAAGTTCCTCTCTGTACACTTCAGTACCACAGACAGCAAAGGAAGCAGAGTAGGCTGAGGGTAAGGCGACCTCCTGGCAGCTGCTCAGGTGAGGAAGTTCATCGGGGTAAATAGTATCCATGGCCAACCTTAATGAAATTGAGCAGTCCTTGTGTTTCCAGGCCATTCCATTGGTGAAGTGGGTGCCTTTACTCCTGTTCTCAGAAGGATCCTGTCCTGGTCAGTGGTCCTTTTTAAAAATCTTTTCCATTTGATTTTACCGGTTAGATTTGTTGTTGTTGTTAGGTGCCATCGAGTCAGTATCCAACTCATAGCGACTCTCATAAGGTTTTCAATGGCTGACTGTTTCGAGATTGCCTTGGGAGTGGATTGCCAGGTCCTTCTTCCATTTGTGCGGTGCTGAGAATTGAACTCGGGACCTCAGAGACTGCAGCACAGTGCTCTACCAACTGAGCTAAATCCCAGCCCAACATCGGTTAGATTATGGACACCTTATATCATCTGCATTTTGCTTCCTGAGATCTGCTTATTTTTGTAATATGTGATTTTTGTCTTCCTTGGAAATTTAGTGGGACTGTAAAACCTGCCCGCTGAAAATGGCGCAGGCCTAGGGAAGGTGGATAGATATGCAGATGGTTTTGTTCACAAAGGACTTCCATTGGATGAGAAGTGTACTGAGCAGTGGCAGCAGGGGCCAAGGCATCGCGCAGAGTGTTTCAGGACTAAACGAGAGGTGCGCAAGCCCAGATGCAGGAGGAGGAGGAGAGGGACAAGGAGGCAGCAAGCCCCTGAGGCCTCCCCAGCGGGAGAGTCAGACAGGAGGCTCCCAGGAGACAGTGAGGCCCGGGCTGACGTGGAGAGAGAAGGTCGACATGTGGCTTCCGGGTCCAGCACATAGGCATCCAGGGCTTAAGCCAACTGGCGTGGTGCTCCCAGCAAGAGACCTGCGTGGCAAGAGTGAGAAGTGCTGTTTGGCAGAGGCTTGGGTGCTGGCATCGGAGGGCAGAGGCTCAGTGTGAAGCTCGTTTGAGACAGAATAGGCAGGACAGGAGGGGCCTCTGGTCCCAGAATGTCGTGAACAAGAATATATTATGTTGATATACAGACCGGAACCAGAGGAAAGTAACAGAAGCCAAGCTGAGAAAGTGTCTCAGGTGAGAACTGGCTGGTACCACCGTGGATGGGGGCACTAGGCGAAGACAGAAGGGGACAGCTAGGAGAGAAACACTCTGTTGGCGAATCCATGCAACATGGCATCTGGTGGAGCAGGGACTGACAGTGCTGCCCAAGGCTCATCAGGGCAGAGTGATTTTAACTACACCCTGAAATCTGAGGGCCAGCAGGGGGAAAGGCATGTTGATCATCAGAAATAGGGGCATAGGTTTTCAACTGCAGATACTATTTTCAAAAACAAGTTCACGATCATCTCTTACTTCCTAGAACTTCCGTGAGGCACGCTTTCAAATAGGAGAAAAAAATGATCCGGAGAAATCCTTACCGGATGAAGCTCAGTACTATCTAGTAACAGGTGCTTAGTAAATATTTAATGAGGCTATTAAGAGCAAACCTAGCCAGTAATTTTGCTAGAAACTCAGGGAATCCTGACTGAGAAATAACTTTTCTCTTCCACTTCAGATTGCACTTTATTTTAGTGGCAGGATTTAAGAGGAACTATCAAGAGAGGGTGGTAAAAGGGGAGACTGCTTTCAGAGAGTCAATTCTTGTATCTGATCATGCAGCATTTCTTGTTGTTGTTAGGTGCCTTCAAGTCGAGTCTGACTCATGGCAACCCCACTGACTCATGGCAACCCCACGTACGACAGAACGAAACAATGTCCAACACTCTGCCATGGCCAGCGCTATGTCAGTGCTTCTCTGCTGTTCACAGGGTTTTCATGGCGGATTGTTTCGGGAGTGGGTCGCCAGGTCCTTCTCCCTCACCTGCAGCACTTTGTGTTACCAGGTGGTCTCCCATCCAAGGACTAACCAGGCTGACTCTGCTTAGCTTCTGAGATCAGACAGGATCAGATGCCACTGCAGACACATGCAGCATTTAGAAAAGAAAAAACTACCAAAGGCTTGGGTGTTCGACCACCAAACTCAACCTCAGGAATTTCCTGTGGTAACAATTCACTTGAGTACAAGATGAGTTTTGAAAGAAAGAATGCCTTTGAATTTAGTGACCCAGCGTTTGAGTAAAAGAAAGAAACTAGAAGTGAGAGAATTTAACATGCCGCAAGGACAGATTACTGCTCTCATACCCAAATGCTGACATTCTGAATTGAAGAGTTCTCACTAGAGCTTTACCAAAAACTTCAAGTTCACTGGGCCAGCTGGAGACACCGAGATGTTTGCCTCTCGGCCCTGACCTCCCATCTCGATTTGACATTGCGATATCAATTTCATTGATCTCTGTGCCTGACCCATCCATTTATCACTTCTTTTGAAAAAAATCAATACCAGAGTGGTGCATACAGATTTTTTTCCCTCGTTTTCCTTGTTGAAGTCACGTTGCACAAATTATTAGTGTCCAGTTGATAATGAACTTGAGATTCCCATAGCTTGGAGCAGGTGGCCAGGATTCAGGGCCAGAAAGAGGTCCTGGTGTTCCTCACAGGTAACAGTAGATAGATGGGAGTTACAGAAGTGCCACATTTTTCATTTCACTTCTCAGGCCATTTAAGAGTGCCGTGATGGTTTCTTTTCTTAATTATTTACTCTTTGTGTTTGTTTTAATGGTGGTGGCTAGCTCGAAGGGTTCGTTGAAATAGTTCGCATTCTCATTTAATTTGCTTTGTTCTTGGTATTTATATTTGCCTCCCTATGTAATATTAACTGCCCTCTAAGTATATCTCTATGGGAGAAGGACATGGCGATCCACTCCCAAGGCAATCCCGAAACTACCAGCCATTGAAAACCCCATAAGGGTCGCTATGAGTCAGACATGACTCGACGGCACCTAACAGCAACAACAACAAGTATATCTCTAGTTTATCTACTGTGTCCATCAGATTTGCTAATGTGGCAGAAACACCCAGGGTTATGCTGAATGATAGAATTTAGCATAGGGATGGAACACTGGATCCATGAAACTCACCCCAGTCTTCCTCAGCAGGGTTAGCATCCCTACTCCATGCGGCAGGGTCAAACGCTGAGTGGCAGAGACTGCTGTGTGACCTTAATTCATCCCTAGGGCTTCAATTCTACAAGCATCCCTTCTAACTCTGTACTTCAATTCTACAAGCATCCCTTCTAACTCTGTACTAAACGAGCCAAGGGAAACGGCCACCAGCATCCCCAACGTTAAAGGGAAAACTGAGCACTGTCAACGCTGTATTTCGCTATTCACCACTGAAGGCTTCCGCTGGTTACTTCTAAACTGGTTTCTTTCAGGTAAAGTATCCAGCGTCATCCACAGGCATGACGTGTTTCCAGGTATACTGACCTTGCCGACATCCACTGCCCCACCAGGGCCATACACCGAGAGGCTCCTGAGCTCCCACCTCCTGAGTCCCTGGCAGAACTCAGAGAGGAGGCGGAGGGCACAGGCCTCCAGCCACTATGGCTTCCCTGTGCTCTCAGCTCTGCCAGAAACACTGTGTGACCATGGGCACGTGACCCAACGCTCCATGCCTCAGTTTCCCCATCTTTATTAAAAATGGTTATTTCTTCTTCAGAGGGTATTTGGAGAATGAAATGCCTGAACATATACAGATTGCAAAATGGCACCTAACCTGCAGTGAACACGGTTTCTCCTTCTTACCGCCTTTGCTCTTCCTGGCTATTTTACTTGCTCAGACCACGCAGTGAGTCCCTTGCAGCAGATCTTAATGATGGCAGCCAGATCAAGGGAATATCCTTGAATGTAAGAATGCTAAGAAGGTGACCTTGAGGACCTCTGTCACCAGTTTATAAAATGCAGAAGTCAGTCATTCGCTGAAGACTCACTATGGACTAATAACCAATTTCAATCCTAGAGCCATGGCTGAGAAGAGCTGTCCCCACCCCTGGAACTCCCAGACAGGGACAGAACTGGAAGTTTTGCAGTTCCAACTAGAAACATCAAAACACAAAGGTGTGACTATGTCCTGTTCCTGCCGTAGATCAGCTCAGGGAGCTTACGGAGACTCCGCCATTCAATAACCAGTTCACAGTGAGAAAGATCTGAACTTGAAACCGTGACAGTGACCAGTCCCTCGGTTCCCCTCTGCGATGTGAATCCTCCTGACTGCTGATGCACAAGCCAAGCCCAGGGAGGCCCCAGAACGTACTTGCTCCTGGCGCTGGTGAGGGGTCTGCAGGGGCGGACCCCATGACCTGGCTGAGTTCCAGCTACATTGTGGGAAAAAAACAGAAGCAGCCAGCACTCTCTGCCCCCACAGGACACCCATGCACTCAGCCCCTCCCTCAAAAAATATTTCTAGGGACCTTTCATGTGCCACATGTTGCTTAAAGCTATGGGGATATGGCAGGAAACAAAAGAGAACAAGCGGATGGGGAAGAAAAATGAAATATGTATGCCAAAGGTTCTTTTTTGTGGATGCGCAATTTAAATTTCTGTGAACACACACACACACACACGCACGCACGCACGCGCGCGGTGTGCAGCGCCCTACTTCGTCAACAC
This sequence comes from Pedetes capensis, assembly GCA_007922755.1. Lineage (NCBI taxonomy): Eukaryota > Metazoa > Chordata > Mammalia > Rodentia > Pedetidae > Pedetes > Pedetes capensis. The sequence continues at coordinate 18,127 of VMDO01021298.1, forward strand.
TTCTACCCTCTTCCAAAGCTTCAAGAAAGCCAAAGCGTAGAAAGGTCACTTGAGATTTGGAAAAGATTTATGTTTCCCTTTTTTAAGAGTCTTTAGGATTCTGAAGCCTGCAGGGGATCATTTTATAGCTCATCAGCACTGCTTACTCACTACGATGCGAGCGTTAGTTTATGAACTGCAGAGTCTTATTCTGCTGTTCCTTCCCTTTTCCATAATCCATGTGAAGAAATGGCAGCTATTCCAAGAAGCGCTGGAGAGATTGAAATTCAGAGGCCAACACAAAAACATGCACTGGACTGTTAATTAAGCTTCCATCTGAACTCAATTCTGTAAGGAGCTGCACTGCCCCCGCTGCCTGCCCTGGCCTCCTTGAAGTTCTGCCCCAGGACAGAGTGTCAAGTTCCATTCTGGACAGAGGGAGAAGGGATTATGGCAACGCTCATCGAGAGCCAAAGACCTGAGGGAGCCTTGTTGTTGTTGTTAGGTGCCGTCGAGTCAGTGTCAGTATCCGACTCATAGTGACCCTCATAGGGTTTTCAATGGCTGTTTCAGGATTGCCTTGGGAGTGGATTGCCAGGCCCTTCTCCCATTTTTGCGGTGCTGGGAATTGAACTCGGGACCTCAGAGACTGAGGCGCAGCGCTCTACCCACTGAGCTAAATCCCAGCCCTGAGGGAGCCTAGGCCATCCAAACTCTCTGTGACCCCCCTCAGGTGCACAGCAAGCAGGTACGCCATGGTTTACCTGCACTGTGCTCCTCAGTTACTCTCCTTGCCCTGTCTGTATGTCTGTCTGTCCATCTGGCATTTCTCCAGACTCACTGTGCCCTGCTGTTGTCTCCCTTTTCCTTGCTCTCTTTACTCATCAGAATGGACAATGTTGTTGTTGTTGTTATTAGGTGACATCGAGTCGGTATTGGACTCATAGCAACCCTACGTACAACAGGCAAAACACCATTGTCAGTGCTTCTCTACTGCTCATAGGGTTTTCAATGGCAGATTGATTTTTGGGAGTGGGTTGCTGGGTCTGTCGCCCAAGCCTACAGCACCTGGTATTCCCAGGCGGTCTCCCATCCAAGTTCTAACCAGAGCTGACCCTGCTTAGCTTCCAAGATCTGATGGGATCGGATGCCACAGGGCTATGACTGCAGGTATAATGGACAATAGTAGTGGGGAATTACATTTAGAAGTATTGATTTTACTTACTCGGTATAACTTCACATTCACTGTACTCAATTCAACGTATGTTAAATGAAAGTTATTTCTTCTAAACCTCTGTACCCTTCTGAAGTAAGCAGACCTACTGGTGTGCTCTGGACCCAACAGTGTTATTTTCTCCCCCTTCAAGGTCAGTCATTCCTCCCCCATAGCTGGTAAATTGTTTGGATTAAATTCTTAATTCATTTTTCCAGTACCACATCCTATTCCCAAGAAGAAATTTCAGTAGTGTAAGAACGAATCTACTGATAATTCCTAGCAAGTTACATTTTCTACAAGTATGTAGTAAAGTCCCCAACAGACTTCCTGGGTAGATGTAAAACTTGCACCATTTCTGGTCCATCTTTTGTGAGTGTGTGTGCCATTTTTTATTCTTACATCAGCACAGAAAAACATTATGAAACCAAATTCCAGATAGTTGTGCTGAGATTCAGAAGCTAAAAGCATCTTGTTATGGTTTTACTTAAAATTTAATGAAAACTTCCACCTTCTCTTTTCTTATCCCTACCCAAGATTCAGAATCCAGCTGTATTCAAGTAGTATAGAGAGAAAAACTGGAAAGAACTCATGTTGCCTATTTACTCTATGCCTTCCTGGCATGGCATGGGTAAGGCCTGCGCTATGAGGATGCTGTAATGCTGCTGCTGCCTCTGATGATTGTCACAGCATTATCATTATTATTATTATTTTAGAGTCTCCCTGTGTAGCCCAAGCTGGCCTTGAACTAGCATCGGTCTTCCAGCCCCAGCCTCCCAAGTGCTGGGATTGCAGGTGCGTCCAGCACCACACCTACCCCTGATCATTATGTTCTTCAGTCTGTCACCAAGTACTGAAGGATGGCAGGGCACAGTGAGAGGAGATGCTCAGAGGGACACTGTACACATGACACATCTGTGTTCTGGAGAGAGAGCTGGCGCACAGCAAGGCAGAGAGCTGCATCCTTGAGGCGTGCCCCACATGCCTGCGGACGCACCCACCCTCACTCCCCAGGACCACTCTCAGCACCCCTTCCTTGAACCTCCACGAAAGGCCTGAGATCAGCGGCTGGGATCCCCCAGTGGCTGCGCCTCTCCCCTGCTGGATGACACATTCTGAGCACTGGGCCTTGTGTTTTCTCCATGTGCTCAGCATCCGGTAGGAGGTCCGGCCACCCTAGACATGCAGGCGCTATTCACTGAGTACGTGAAGGTAGCAGGTGGTGACTGGAGAAGCCAAAGGAGGCAGACTAGGTGAAAACGGACCACGAGCCTGTCCACAGAAGCGAGGGCCAGCCACAGCCCGGGAGGCGAGCCGAGGGAGGGAGTCCTGAGGTAGAGCGAGGCACGGTGTGGTCTAGAGACAGCACAGGGAACAACTTTACTTCAACAACTGGCGGCATTGTGAGTAACGATGAGAAATCTAGAGGCAGAAGCAGGGTGGGAAAGAGTAAAGAAGACCGTGAAAACAAGACGTGCTTTTTGGTAGCGCCACCAAATTGGGCTCACTTATATATGTGCCGAGAGGAGAGGCACAGATATTTGGAGCACAGACAGGTAGGGCAGGAGGGGGGAGGGGGGAGGGCAAAGGGCGGGGAAAACATGAAGGCCAAGACCAGGATGAGAACGGTGTGAACAGAAAGGAAGAGATCAATAGGAAAGGCAACAAGGGAACAAAACCAATGGGGACTGGTGATGACAGATTATGAGGGATTACACTGGTAATCAATCAGCAACACACCGGTGGCCTCCGAGGGTGGCCTCCGAGGGTGCCCTCAGATTCAGAGTGCTGGAAGATACCACAACATTCCAGGTTCGAGATGGGATGCCTGACGCCCCACCAGCACCCCGGCCAGCCAGGTGCGGTGCTGCCTTGAACACGGGCTGCCTTCTGCTCCAAGTTCAGCGGAGCTGGGCACAACAGCTGTGCCTCTGGGTAGAGTACAGACCACTCCAGGTGTCAAGCCATTACGTTGTGTCTGACCACCTCCTAGGAAGCACCAGGGGGTCCTCTTTCAGGCTGCCAGGGACACAAGGAGACAAGCCTCGAGAGACTCAGAGTGGAAGTCTGGGAGGGAAGCGAGTGGCTTCATGCTTTTTTTTTTTTTTTTGCGGTACTGGGGGTTGAACCCAGGGCCTCGCGCTTGCATGCTTTGCAAGTGCTGAGCTGCGCCCCCAGCCCATTTTTTTTTTTTGCTTTTTGAGACAGGGTCTCGCTAAATTACACAGACTGCCTCTGGTCTCGAACTTGCAATCCTCCTGCCTCCACTTCCTGAACTGCTGGGATTATAGGCATGTGCCACCTCACCGGGCTTATGTTTTTTAAAAGGAACTAAACTTTGTTATGCAAAGACAAGACAGAAACTCATGATAGCTAGTGGTCAAGGGAAGAATTAAAGAACCAACTACCAGGGCCGAATAGAGAATAACAGCAGGGTTGATGAGAAGTACAATTTACTTGAAGGAATAAATCGTGACAGCTGTCCGGTTGTCACCGTCTAAAGTATACAGAATATAGACGCCTTGTATTTTCTCTCCTCCCCATCATCAGCAATGACGCTTTGTGTTTTGAACATTAAAACTTTGCCCTATGTGAACCTGCGGTTAATAACCATCGGCCATTCTGCTCAGAACGCTCCTTCATTTTCCATATCCCAAACCGTTACCTGCGCACACTCCCTCTGGCCGGCCTAAGTTTTGTCTAGACTGACAACGTATATCTCCATGGTGATGAGCTATTTCTGTGGTGCCCCTCGCAGGCCATCAGCTCCAATGGAAAGAGGAAAAATGCTCCTCCATTCTATCCTGTGGGTCTTCATTCATGCCCTCTGGTTCCGCTCCAAGTTAAACCATCCCTCCATCATTTGTAGCCCACGAATCAGAAGAAAGCCTTGAGAACCCAAACCAAGGCAGTCTTTCCACATGGCCACAAAATGTTTGAAGGCTGGGAAGATCACAAACACTGCCTCTCTGCCCCGCCTCGTTAGAAGCGTGCTCCTATGCCCCCAGGGCAGTTTACTGTGCCTACATTCAGCTATCACCTTACAAACAGAAGCTGATTATGAGAATCGCTAATTCTTCTTGGCTAGACTCCTCATGCAGTGAACCTAAAATACACAAAGTGTTGGCCAAAGCAAGGAAAACATGGGGGGTGGGATCCTTTCGAGGGTAACACGTAGCTACATGCATGGCCTTGCCAGAAAGATTGTATTTTCAACTGGACTGAACAGTTCGCTCCAAGCAGAAATCCTGCCACGGCTGCTCCAATGTAGTGTCTTGAGATTACACTGTGAGGCAGCAGTGAAAGCATATTCCTTTGACATAAGTCATCTTTTGGAAAACAGAACCCATCCGTGTTCTAATTTTAGTTTCAGACATATCACGAGTTAAAATATGAGTTAATTAAGTAGATAGACACACAGACACACAGACAGACAGACAGTCACACACACAGGGACTTGGCACAGCTAATCAAAAAGGTCAAAGGCTTCTTGAGTCCCTTCTAGCATGTATTTGCCTGTTTCATGGGAATGAGAGTCTCAGAAAGTCTAAGAAAGGGAAGCTATGTCTTCTGTGTCCTACCAACGCTTACCAACTGTACCTCAGATGGGCCCCCCGCCATGACCACTACATGAGTTGGAACCACTCAGTGAACAGGATAAGTGGGACACTTGCTGAGGTGACCTGACTTACCCAGGAGCCACACGCAGGGCCAGAGCTCTGTATCTTGCATCCTGTGCCATGCCTTTGTGGGAGGGGAAGGGAGCAGGGCGATCAGAGCCTTTTGCTAACTTTATAGACCACCTGGGAGACTTGTTGCAACCAAATTTACAGAACTCTTGTGGCCATTGTTAGGTAGTAGGCTGACTGCTGCAAATAAGGCTAAGTTTTTACACTGATGTAATGCCTCACTCGGAGGAGGTATTTTTTCCAGTTGACTTTTGCCAACACCATAAAATTTTGCAAATTCATTTCTACCAATTTAGATTCCGTTTGGACAGCAGATGAGCAAAGGTTAATGTCAGTGAGAGCTGGAACTCAAAGAACTAAGTAAACAGTGAAACACAAATGAGGAGCAAAGTCGGGCGCATTGTCCAGGGCCATTTTCTAGTCTCTCTAAAACCCCCATACCCAACCCGAGGTGTCCGTCCTCCTATCAGACCCCGAGTTCTCCCGGTGTTCCCACCTGCGAGGAACAGGAGATGGTGGGCCTCTGTGGCAACAGTGGTTTGCATTACGTGGCTGGTGTAACTTAGGCTTTTTGTTGAGGAGATGCGTGTCCTGCAGTCACAGATAACAATGAATCACAGCAATACTTAAGGCATTTTTATCTTCTGCCTCAAAACCTGTCTTTAAGCTCAGGAGTGTCCCTTTTCTTGACTCCAGTCTGGATGCCCATCAATTCTTAATGGCCAAGGTTTTGCTGCAAAATTCCACCCATCGAGACACCAAGGTGTATTTTCTCTGGTTTCCCCTGCCCACCACGGCACTGCCCCTGGAAGAGCCCATTACTCACTGCTCCACTGCAGATGTAATTTAGCTCAGTTGGTACAGCGCTGCACTGCAGTCTTTGAGATCCCAAGTTCAATTCCCAGCACCGCAAAAATGGGAGAAGGACCTGGCAATCCACTCCCAAGGCAATCCCAAAACAGTCAGCCATTGAAAACCCTATGAGGGTCGCTATGAGTCGGATACCGACTCGATGGCAACAAACAACAACAACAACATGGAAAAGGCAACGCTTTTGAATAGTCACAGTGATTTCTTTGGGTGACGGTTTACACCCCAGCAGGAACATGACACTCATCTGGTATCTCTCATAGTTTAAGGTTTAGGTTTCAACATGTCATTGTTGCTTTTGCTTCGGTGTTCAGCATCTGAAAAACTTAGTTTTCCTACCTTCATGTCTGCTCTCCTTTTTTTTTTTTTTGCGGTACTGGGGATTGAACCCAGGGCCTTGCACTTGCATGCTCTAACAACAACAACCACCACCGCAGAAGGCCATGTGAGTCTGCCTCGCTACCCCTTTCCAGTCCTCTTAATCAGTGACCTCTGCCGAGGGGACAGATGCCTGGAAAAATATCATTTCAGTGTACTACAGGAGATTAGGCTGAATAACGGAGCTAAGAGGCCATCCAGAACCTACCAATGTTAGCTGTGCCTGAGGAAGGGAGTGAGTGAAAGACTCTGATTCCCTTCTTCCCAGGGAAACTGTGTGTCAGAGAGCAGCACGTCCATTTCCACCATTCCCCGGCTCCGAGCAGCCTCCTGCCCAGGCATTCCCTCAGCATATGGAATACAATGCTGACCCAATTAATCTTGAATTCCAGCCAGCGTCTCTGACTCCGAGGTGTCTCAACGGTGGGGGAGCCACTGGGAAAACCAAGCATTTCCTGCAGTCCCTTTCCATGCTCTCTGGACTGCTTGCCAAGCTTTTGGGCTATGTCCAGCCAGGACCCCGGCAGGAGCGGAGGGGGTCCAGGCAAGCCCACCGGCCTCAGCAGCCCCACCTGTCCTCGGACTGCATTATGACACATGCGTCAACCACCAGCGTCCTGGGAATCAGCACAGCCATTTGGAAATGGACAGAATTCCAGGGAGAGCCTCTCATCAGCTGATGAAATCCTACAAACTTCCAGAGGACTCCAGATGCAAAATACAGCGGAAGTCTATTTTATTTCTGATTAAGACAAATGGTACCTTCTTGCCTAGCAGTTAAGTTTTCTCAAATGCTGACCTATCGTCTGCCAGACACTCAGTCTATCCGTACATGTCCACATACATAGCTACGTAGGTCTATGTACACACCTGGGCATGTATACCCAAATAGGCGATTGTCATTTTAGAATTCCTTTCCTTATTCAGGCCTTCCTCAACCCAATAACACTTGGCCTTCGGGGACTGCCTGTACCCAAACCTAATCCTTCCTGAGGTTTTCTCATTCCGACATAAGTGTTCCTACTTTGCTGAGGCCTCCTTGAGGAGCCACCGCCTTTGCCGCATAGTTATTTTTAGTTCTCTGATTTCTTAAGTTCTTTCTTCCTATCTTTCTTTCTGTCTTTTCATTCTTTCTTTAGGTTTTTTTTGGTTTTTGCAGCACTAAGGGTTAAACCCAGAGCCTCGCACATACTAGGCAAGTGTTCTACGACTGAGCTGCATCCCCAGCCCCCCTTTTTATTTACTTATTTATGTTTGGCTTTCTGAGACAGGGTCTCACTACATAGCCCAGGCTGGCCTTAGACTTGTGATCCTTTGGCTTCAACCACCTAAATGCTGGGAGTATAGGCCACTCCACTGTTTCCTAATTGACAAAATATGGTAACAGCATTATATCTCTCTCCGTCCCTTCCAAATTGGAAAACATGGACAAATAAATCTCCATAAATGCACCACCTTTATACTACGACAATGACTTTTGTTCACTATTTTTTCAGTAAAACTCGATAGATTGCTTTCTTCTACTTACCATCATTCCATAAGTGTTTTGCTGTGACGCTAAATAATCTTTATAATTATCATTTTAATGGCCACACGCAGTGAATGCACACCATAATTTACTTAACTGTTTACCTATTGTTAGGCATTTAGTTGCTTCCATTTTTCACGACTTTAAGTTGGGATGAACATTTTTATATAAGCTATTAATCTAAAGCAGCACGCAAAGAGGAGTCTACATCACTAGTCTAAAAATACAGGGTTTATATATTTACAACTCACACTTGATGATGAATTTTAATTGGAGTCACTAGGACATTTATATTCCAGATACCTCCTCGACATCTAGTTCTCCCTGAGCCAGACGGGCACGGCCATGACTTGGAACTTTCACCTCCAGACAGCCCAGTGCAATGAAGTCTAAAGGATGGGTTTCGTAGGAAAGATGGCCTCTAGGAAGCCGTGCTGCTCTCCAGCCAAGAGAATGACGCTAGGACTGGACTCCATGGCTCTAGGGGACGACCAAGCCCAGGAAGCCATCCTTACAAATGCCACTTGCATTTCATGCTCGGTCTGTGCTCCTGGGCCAGGTGGGGTCCCAAGGTCCCCTGGGGATCCCTGCACAACCTATACCCAGATGCATTGTGGAAACAGGCCCGGGAAACTGAGTTACAGGTATTTGGTGCCTTTTGCAGTTGGCCAAGGCTCACTTCAGGTACCAAGACCACCCTGCATGGAGGTGGTAGCTGAGTTCATGGGCTTCGCAGGGACTTAGGATGAAGCCCACTGACAATGGGACTCCCAGCGGGTCACAGAATGAAAGGACTGTGCCTCAAGGTCTCAGGCTACAGTATGAGGATGACAAGAATGCCCCCCCTGGGAGCCCACCATGTGGGTCAAATGACATGAAATGACAAATATCTCCTTTTTTACCCATAATTTCTCATTTTATTTTACCAAAATACCTGAGGCTCTGAAAATGAAGCAATTAAACAGAACAACAAAAAATAGACAAATCCTTATTGCTATTGGGAGATTTTAACACAGCTCTTTCAAAAGTACACAGGGGAAGGCTGCTATCTGTTAGGACACAAAGGTCCACCGCACATGTGCAAGAATGCCAGTGAGACCTGGTGACATACGTACTTTCATTTGCTGGGCAGATACATAAAGGATGGATGAATGACATAAGGTGAGAGAAGGACCATCTTCTATAGATTGCATCATTAGCTTTCATGATGGAATAATTTTCTTAATGGTAGTCACGGTAAGCTAGATTGTGAGTGTCCACCTAAGTAATTCCTAATGTCCAGGAAAATTCCATCTGCAAGCTTCAGAAACTGCCATCCAACCATCCAGAGGAAATCAACCTCATAAGAAGACAAAATAAATCCACAGCAGAAGTTCCTGGGTGTCTTCCCCATCAGGGGAATCAGGACACCTCAATCTCTACGACCTTCAGCAAACTAAGCTGTTAAAAGTCTTAAGTACTACCATCATTTTTACTAATAAGGAAATTATGTTTATAGACTTAGCAGCTCTGTGAAGCAGAGAAGAGCTTGGGGTTTTTTTATTATTATTATTATTATTTGCCACCAGAAATTAATTCTTTGGATTTGTTTTATGAGTTTGATGGTCGGTTCCAATGCTCAGAATGTCTTTCCAAACCAGCAGAGTGATATAAGAAAATTATTCCAGTGCAGTTCCTGGCAAATCGTGATGATGAATAGCGTGGCAGGACAAACGTATTCAGACACACATTTTTCAGTAGTGGCAGGGAAAGGGCTGAAAAATTACCAGCAAATTGCTTTTTGTAAAAATGCTCTCTCTTTCAAATTTTCCCTAGTGTGAAGGTCTTCTGTGGAAGGATGGCACAATACATTCCCACATACCTGGACAGGGAGGCAGCTAAGGAATGGATATGAGATAAGAGTGAGGGTTCAGATTGAATTTTCCTCTTATGCCCCCAGTTTCCCATCCTGTCTTGGGCACCAAATTCTTTTGTGTGCACCTCTTTAGCCTGTTGGGATAAGTGCCTCTGAAACACACCTGTTCTCTCCCCCAGCAGGCGTGTCTGCCCCTCCTGCCATACTCTCCCTCCTCCACGGAATCGTCCAGGATGCTGACACATTTCTGGTCTGTGCCTCTCCTCCCCCTTCCTCTCTGAAACTTCCCTGTAGGTGGAGGGCCAAGGCGCAGAAGTCTGAAGATATCCCCAGCATCTAGGAAAGGACCAAGGACCTCCTTTTGCTTTCTCTGCAAATCTTACCTCCCAGGATTCCCCAAGATAATGGGGCAGGAGCCTCGGGAATCCAGAGCTGAAATGGCCAAGGCAGGGGTCTCAGCCGGGGTGGTGATGCCTGCTGGGCTCGCTGGGCAAGGTCTACAGACATTTCCAGGTGTCCCACAGGGAGGAGGGCACGCGTCTTCTCTTCCCTGGGTGGAAGCTAGGCCCGCTCCTGAGTGTCCTGCCCTGCTTAGGCAAGCAGCTCTAACTATGGTGTGAGTTGTCTTCCCCAAAATCCCAGCAGTGCTGTGGTTGAGACAACTGGTCTACCTGAGTCGAAGGCTGCAGAGGTTTACTTGCGGTTATTCTCAGCATAACGTAAGAACTTGATTTTCCTCTGAGCCTGTCCTTCAGTAAACATCACCGGCGGCTTGAGAGGAAGCAGGATGACGAGGCCCAAGATGCCGGGGTCACTTTAACAGGAGCCCGACGGCAGAGATGGGTAGCCCTGGAAGGCTCTCATTCAAAGCCTGTCGTGTTTTCTGTCCTCTTTCCTTCACCAAGCCACTACCTTACCCACTGGCCAGCAGTGCCGACCCAGCACAGATGGAGGCCATGGGGAGCCACTAGACCTCTGTTTGCTGGATTCCCCAGTCTCTTAAAAACAGCCTGGGTTTGGAGCCAGTGATCAGGATCTTGCTTGTGTCTGTGCTTCCTACTTGTTGTGCAAGACTGAACAAGTGGCATAAAGTCTCTGAGCCCCAATTGTGGGTGTGAAGCGAGACTCCTCACGCTGACCTTCAGATACACAAGTAAGGAACGTATTCCACACACAGACTAACCAGGTGTCTGGCCCCCAGATTCTCTGACCCCACAGGTGGTGGTCACCCCGCAAACAACACAGTTATCATGACCTCTCCTAACAGCAGCTGCCCCGGGGTGTCTCAGCTGGGTTGTCAAGCCCCCTCAGGACAGGGTGCGAGCTCTGGGAACGCTAGGCTGGGCTACGTAGCTCTGGACGCCTCATTTGTGTGACCTTGCCTCCCTGGACACTTGGATCCAATGGCCAGAGCCCTACACACCTCTGTCCCTCCCAGCTTAATGTCTTCTTCCACATGCAAGAAGTACAGCAAAGGCCAGCTCACAAGTGACATGCTTTACCGCATCTTCTTGCTTTAAGTTCAGCCCTTGGGAAGGTTCTTCCATGTGCGATAACAGCTGTGAATCTGCCTAATAAAGTGAAGGCATTTACCCCACTGGTAGTCCCCAAGAGGAGTCACTGGCCACCTGCACCTCTTTAGCTGCATTTAATAATTCAGCCCAGGAAGAGTTTGTATGATTAACAGAAAGCCTCGCGATTTTATTTCCCTTCTGGATCCAAATCCTGAAACTGCCATTGTTGTCATTTTCAGAGGTGGTGTTCAAAGCACAACACTTGATTCCAGAATGGATAACTTTTGTTTTTTCTTTAAGTATTTTCAAATACCACTCTCCGTGGAATCAAAGAAAAGAGCTTTGCTACTGCTGCTTTGTAGACACGGGAAACCCAGGTTGTTTTTATGGCTGGTGTTAACTCACGAGAAGCCAACCATCCCTTCCAATCTACCCTCAATGGGGTTCCTGTGGCAGAGTGTGGCTGGCTCCCCACGGAACGCAGGGTGGCTGACCTAAACATGCATTCCAGTTCCTCACACAGGGCCCTCCACAGATACCTGCTCAGGACCTAGAATCTTCAGTAAGTCTTTAAAACCAGCCGTTCTCTGGGATTCCAGTAATAGATGAATCACGTCATCTCGAAAGACAGTGAGAACCCCAAACGAAATAAGTTGTATTTGGTAAACCATCTGCCTAGGAATGGAGACAGTCACGTGATAAGGTAATTTGCAAAGCAGACAAGGCAGCATCGTTGGGCTTCTTGATGAGTATAGTAACACAGGTTTGCCTAATGGGGAAACAAGCATTACTATCAAAAGAAAAACAAGTGTATCCCACACGGAGAAGCGAGCGGGCTTTCATATCTGAGAAGCATTTCATGCTGTGCCTGCCAGCAACTCCCTGCCTGTCTGCTTTTCCTTAACATAAAGGCCGCCCTCACCTGTTTAAAAATAATTAGGGAGCCGGCAGCCGTCCTTATGGCTGAAGTCCGGGCCGCCGAGCGCGTGTGTGTTTCAGGTCCACTGACGCCTCTGTTGCTGTCTCCGCCTGCAGGAATCATGGTCAGCAAGGACACGGGCAAATGCACACTCGAGACGCCCGAGCGGGAGGTGGAGCCCGCCGCCTGCCTGGCCCTGGAGATGAAATACGCCCTGGACCCCAACCGGCAGATCAAGAAGCGGAACAAGGCCCTGCAGGTGCGCTTTAAGGATATCTGCGAGGCCCAGAACGAGCAGAGGGACCCCCAGCTCCCCTCAGGACCCCCGGCCGAGAAGCGGGAGGCCAAGCCCCTGTCCTGCAGGGCGGCGTACCGCAAGTACATGACGGTGCCCGCGCGCCGCTCCATCCCCAACGTCACCAAGAGCACGGGCGTGCAGACCTCGCCGGACCTCAGGAAGTGTTACCAGACCTTCCCACTGGACCGCAAGAAAGGCAGTCTCAAGAGCCTGCCCGCCGCCGCCGATCCCTTCAAAGGCCAGAACAATGGGTTTCTGGCAGATGTGAAGGCGAAGGGGGAGGCCGGAGCCACGGAAGACCCCCGACCGTGCAGCGCAGGCCGGGTCCACAAGACCACGGCCCTGGTCGTCCACTCCAATGAGCATGGGGACGTGCTGGACCAGCCTTCCGGGGTCAACTGTGCAGAGCCCTGCAAAAGCCCCGACGTGCTCGGCCACCCGGAAGCTCTGCCAGAGAACTACTCTGAGCCCATCCACCAGCTGCAGGGGAGAGCGAGACCCAGCAGGGGGACCCCGGGCTCCGAGGAGCCCGCTCTGCCCGCCCACGGAAGGGTGTTTAAAACAGAGGTCGCCACCGTGTACCAACCTGCCATCAGTGCCCGGGCCCCCGAGCCTGGCTTGTCAAACTCTGCTGCGGCCAGCCAGTGGTCCCTCTGCCCCGGGGACGAGGAGCAGAGGGAAGCCACACATCTCAATGGGCTGCAGGCGCCCCCGGACTCCTCCGCTCTGGCCTGCCTGCCCCCGGTGCAGTGCCTGTCCCCAGAATGTAGCGAACAGCCCCCGAAGACCCAGCCCAGTCCCGTGGCCATGGCGGCGGGGGGAGAATGCCAACAAATTGTGCCTCACACGGACGTGGTGGACCTCAAGGCCCAGCTTCAGGTGATGGAGAACCTGATCAGTTCAAGCCAGGAGACCATCAAAGTGCTCTTGGGGGTCATTCAGGAGCTGGAGAAAGGAGAGGCCCACCGGGAAGGGTATGTACGGTGGCTATGTCTTACACGCTCTGCAAGCTCATAACCCAGTAGTCCAGCTATAAGCCCCAAAGCCCAGGTCCATAAGGAGAGGAAAGCCAGCTCTTTTACGAATGGGCTCTAGTGAGCTTCCGGGGTCCCAGGTCACATTAAAAGACCAGGCCTGTGGCACATTCCCCTTCAAGGCGTACTGATTGGTTAGTGTTCACCTATCTGGCCTTAAATTCAAACTGTGCCTATATTTTCAATGAATAGATGAGATGTTTCCTTTTAATCTATGAGGATTAAAATTTTATGGTCTTGATGAAATGTCATACCTGTGTGAGCCAAAAATGTCTAAATCATAAGCTGTTTGCCTCTTAGGAACCATAGTATGGAAGAAAGAAAGATTTCAGGTGGCATTGGGAAAAGTAAATGCTGACTTACTGGGTTATAATAAATAACTTGAATGACATGGACGTTTAGGACGACATTAGTTTTATATAACAGACAATCTGTGTTTTTCGTTTTTTTCCTGGACACAAGGAAGCAGTCCTTCTCCTTAAATAAACCCTGTATGTATATGATCAGGACGCAGATGCCCGTTCCTATAGGTTGCCCTCTAGGTTCATCTAGGCTGCAGAGTGAATCATACTGACTTCATAGCCAACACTATCCAGCATTGACAAAAGCTTGCTGGACTTGCCGTCTTTTGAAATTGAAACTGTGTGTGCAGCAGGGACCTTAAAAGCAAACGACTTCATGATAGACCAGTTGTCGCCGTCCCCAGCTAGGAAGCTCCCCTGGGCCAGGCCTGCATCAGGCTGTTACAAATCGCCAGCAATGCTCTGGGGTTCTGTGCTTCTCCAAGCAATGGCTGTGGCTCACCAGGCCTTGTGTGAACTGCCAGGCCTTCTCTTTCCCACACCCCCTTGAAACTGTCTGGATTCCCTCCAGGCTGCATTCTGGAGGCTGGAACTGAGGCTGTGCTCTGTTGCCTTATGAGATTTGCACCCTTCACTTTGCGGGCTTAGTGAGCTGGCAGCAAGGTGAAGAATGTACGCCAGGCAATGCATTATCAGGGCAGCAAACGGCCCGGGCACAAAGCTCCTCAAAAGGATTGCTCTGGTTCAATTAGACAGCATTTGCTCATTGTAAGCAATGGAGAAGAAACAGCTTCCACAGTCCAGGCAGGAGTGAGGCCACAGTGCTGGATACAGTGCCAAGGTACCTGGTGTAGGTCATGCCCTTGGCTGCTCCAGTATAGTGCAGGTGGCGTGTCTACAAAAAGGAGCTAACTCTCAAAACCACCCCCACCTCTGATGAATTTTACACAACACAGTTGCAGCTGTTCCTATTAAGCAAAAAGAACTGCTAGCCAAATGTAAAATAATCTAATAGATTGGTAGGTAATCTAACACTGTAGATTTTTCAGAAAGCCTTGTTCAATCTAGGGATTACATCTCCATTTTCATCTCATTTCAGTCATCTTTTTTCTTGAATTTGTACATCTCCAAAAGCAACACACTGGGGGTGAAGGCTATATCAGGGATTTGTTGAGCGGTAGGCCACATTCCCATGGGAAAATTAAAAACCCAAACACTGACCTAATCACTGACTTTGAAATAGCTAGTAGTGACGTGAGCCAGACAGCAAAATAGAAAGACACCATCGTCACCAGTAAAACCCATCAAATGGTATAAAACCCAATGCAGGTGCTAACGCACACACGCATGTGCCCAAGTAAAAACCTGTGCCTCTGAACACCCACGAACAAGCTAGGAAAGGAAAACCATGCCTAGATGTATCTTCTTTCTTAGGCTATCGGAAGAAGTACAGAACTTGGTTTTCAACAGGGTCCTCTGCGTTCTTTTAGATGTGCTCTGCCCACCAAAGTGCTGTTGGGGTTAGCAAGGCAAGCCTGGGTGGGAATTCTGCTCTGATGACTGGGGCAAGGACAGGCCTTTCGGTGCCTCGTTTCTCTCCCTGTCAACTAGAGATCATTGCCCATCCAGCTCTGGGGAGTGAACGCTACACAGGTGACCTTCGAGTGGGCTCAGCCCAGTGACAGATGCATCTGAATGGGACAATGTTTGCGAGAGGTTGAGTGTTGCTCTTGCTGGTCAGGGATGTTTGGGAAAGGAGGAGGGAGTGTGGGTTCACTCAGAGTCCACACCTGAGTTCAGCATAGTAAAGGCACCTGCCCCCCATCGCCATATGCTCGGTACACAGCCTGCCTCCCTAAGCCCCTGGGGCTTCTCTGTCGGATACAGTGGCCACTAGCTATATGTGGCCATTGAAACTCAAAATAATTATAGCTAGTTACAATGCAAAATCCAGTTCCTTGGTCACACGGGTCACATTTCAAGTACTCAACAGCGATATACCCAGGATAGTACAGACAGACAAGATGTCGCTCATCACAGAGTCTTTTGCTCCAGCATCCCAAAATATGCACAGTGCCTGGATCCTAGCCATCTGAGGACTTGTTGCCTTATATGAAGGCAAAGGATCCTTTCACTTTAAAATCAGTCCCCAGCTCATGGTAGCAGGGCAGGTCTGTGGTATGGCCTCCCACATCTGCTCCTCGAACCTTCACTTCCATCTCCCTTTAGGAGCCCTCTGGACAGATGATACTGAATTAGTGGCTTCATACTCTCAGCCCCCTTTATGGTGTCCCCTCCTGCCGGTGCCCACAGTCATCAGTTTGGCTAAGCCACAAATTCCCCACTTCTCTTCTCCAGTATCGTAATACTGCAGAGGGCAGCAGGCTCCAAGGAGGGCAAAGCGCAGGCTCACACTTCTCCACCCAGGCTGGGTCCTGCAGAGTCACTGCAGCCACGGCCAGGACGGGAGAGCATCTGCTGGTTGCCCTGGTGCAAATACTGTGATCACAGTCAACTTTATCAACTCCCAAATCCTGAAAATGTAACGCTTTGCTCCTCTGAGCACGCAGCCCATCCCCGCAGGGCAGGACTCTAAGGGTCCTTCAAGAGAGAAGAAGTCACAGCCTTACTTCATCGAAGCTGGGAATCAAGCATTTAAGTTGAATCTCAAGGTTAAAAATAAAAGGCGAAAACACATTCTACTTTATATGGATCAGTGTATAGTCAATCTGTGACATGACAAAGAACTGAATGACCAAGTTCAACTATCTAGAGTTGCCCTTGAAGAATATACAGGAGACTTCCAGCCATTAACTGCGGAAAACATGGAGAACCTGGGTCGCAGCCTCTCCTCTCCCTACCACTCACCCCCAGTAAAGCATGGAGGGGCTTTGTATAGAATTTCACCTGGTGAGACAGGCACCTCGGGGCCCATGACTGAATCTAACTGACAAGTCTTGCCCCCGAGTTTCCACTTGGCACTCCAGGCTTGAGCTGGGGCCCCAGGGTATTCACAGTGGGGCAGAGCTAGAGGAGACCCACTCTTGGACTCTGGCTGGCAGCCCTTGCCTGCTGTTTTGTGGAACCCGTTTAACGTAGCTCACGCATAATCTCTTCACTAGGACTTGTTTTCACTGTCAAGTATGTCAGGCAAGCTCTGCCCAGTGATACTCCGCGGAGGCACCTGTGTGCCACCAGGCGGAACCGGTATCAGCAGCTCCCAAATTAGTGTTCATGAGAGACTCTCATCAATATCATTTTCTTGTGTGCATTTCTGAAAGGCTCTGGCGGAGTGTTTTCGCCTTAGGTGAGTTACTTCACATTGGTGAGATTCAGTTTTATTTTCCATCAAGTAGGAGTAGAAGCTTAAGTAAGATGTCTAGGAAGGCCCCACCTATAACCAGCACACAGTGGGTGCTGGATAAAGCGTGTTGTTGTTATTGTTGTTGTTATTGTTGTTGTTAGGTGCCGTCAAGTCGACTCCAACTCATAGCGACCCTATGTACAGCAGATCGAAACACTTGCCGATTCTGTGCCAGGCAAACGATCTTATTTATGTTTAAGCCCATTGTTGCAGACACTGTGTCAATCCATCTGGTAGAGGGTTTTCCTCTTTTGCGTTGACCTGCCACTCTTCCAAACATGATGTCCTTCTCCAGGGATTGTTCTCTCCTGACTACATGCCTGAAATATGTAAGACGCAGTCTGGCCATCCTTGCTTCCAAGGAGCACTCTGGTTGCACTTCTGCTAGGACAGATTTGTTGGTTCTTTTGGCAGTCCATGGTATATTCAATAGACGTCTCCAGCACCACAATTCAAAAGCATCAATTCTTTTTCTGTCTCTCTTGTTCAATGTCCAGCTTTCACAACCATATGATGCCACTGAAAATACCATGGCATGAGTCAGATGCACCTTCGTCTTCAATGTGACATCTTTGCTTTTCAA
>VMDO01021299.1:0-35695 GCA_007922755.1 Pedetes capensis
GGATTGTTCTCTCCTGACTACATGTCCGAAATATGTAAGACGCAGTTTGGCCATTTTTGCTTCCAAGGAGCACTCTGGTTGTACTTCTTTTAGGACAGATTTGTTGTTCTTTATAGAGCTGAATTATATCCCATTGTGTACACATACTACATTTCTTAAATCCATTCATCTGTTGAGAGACCTCTGGGCTGATTCCATACTTTTGCAGTTGTGAACAGTGCTGCAATAAACATGGAAAGGCAGGTATCTCTGTGGTATGATGGTTTAGTTTCCTTTGAGTATATACCCAGGAGTGGTTACAGCTGGATCATGTGGCAGTTCAACTTTTAGTTTTCTGAGGAACCTCCATAATGATTTCTGCCATGGCTGTACAAGTTTACGTCTCATCAGCAGTGTAAAAGAATTCCTTTTTCCCTGCATTCTCACCAGCATTTGTAGTTGTTTGTTTTATTGTTGCTACTATTCTGGGTGGCATGAGATGGAATCTCAGTGGATACCACACATCTGAGTGCTATAGATATCTGTGCCCTGGTCAACCATGTAGGAATATAGTAGCAAAACATTAGCTAGTACCCACAGTAAGCACTTAGCCTAACACTGTAAGAGATAAAGCCAGAATTTCATCAAAAGGCAACATGGAACTGACTGAGCTCTGCATGAATGGCTTATGTTCATTGAAATGTATTAGTGTAGATGGGCATGGTGATGCACACCTGTAATCCTGGCACTCAGGAGACTGAGGCAGGAGGATCCTGAGTTCCAGGCCAGACTGGGTTATATAGTGATACTATGTCTCAAAAGAAAAAGAAAAAAAAGGAATGTATTAGTGGAACATTCTAACAGTAATGTGTCAAAAAAAAGAATCAGTGAATAAATGAATTAAAAAGGAAGAAGATCAGAACCATAAAGGGACAAAGGAATGTCTCTTACCTATACCTGGCCAGGAGTATTTCCTTGTTAAATAGGGCAGCAGATATCAGAGTGCAGTCCAAGGTCCTCAAAGACTTTAGGAGTTCTGTGAGGTATAAGTTATTTTCGTAATAATATTAAGGTATTAACTACCTTTTCCCACTCACTCTCACAGTCTCATGAGTGCCCAGTGGAGTTTTTCAGAGGCCACATGATACTTACCATGCCAGAAAATGCAGAAACAGATATGAAGATCCAGCAGCTATCTTCAAGAAGCCAGCCAAGAAAATTTCAAACATGAAAGGCAATGCTACTCTTACCATTTCATGTTTTAGAAAACATTTTTGATAAACAACATGTTATTTAGGTTAGTATGTAAATGATTTATCATTTTTATGTATTTATTTTCAGTGATGGGGATGGAACCGAGGACCTTGTGCATGCTAGGCAAGCACTCCACTCCTGAGCTACATCCAAGACCTATCATTATTATTTCTAAATGATTTATAAATAATTTGATTCTGTTTTAATTTCACATACATTAAATATCAACCAATAAAACCCATCTAAATCAAATCTCCTTGTGTGCTTCAATAATTTATAAGAGTATAAGGGCATCCTGAGACCAAAAAGTTTGAGAACCACTAGAATAGGACTCAGAAATCAATACTAAAACCCACATTGTAGTTATTCTGCATATTGTGTAGCTGTGTTACATGCGTGTATTAACAGTATTACCAGAGCCGGGCACTGTGGTACACACCTGTAATCCCAGCTACTTGGGAGACTGAAGCAGAAGGATTATAGGTTCAAGGCGAAAGGCAGCCTGTGCAACTTAGTGAGACCCTGTCTCAAAATAAAAAATATTTTACAAAAGGGGCTGAGGGTGTAAGTCAGTGGTAGAACACTTGCCTAGCATGTGTGAGGCCCTGGGTTCAACCCCTAAGTACTGAAAGCAAACAAACACAGAAAACCTCACAATACTACCAGTTTATTAAACTATATGTACCAGGTATCTTCCAAAAATACTGTGAATGTTTAAATTTTAAAAATTATTACATTAAAAGACACATTGCCATTGTTGTTGTTAGGTGCCCTCAAGTTGGTGTCTGATTCATAGCGACCCTTCATACAGCAGGCAAAACACTATTGTTGTACTTCTCTGCTGTTTATAGGGTTTTCAGTGGTTGATTGTTTTGGAGAGTGGGTTGCTGGGTCCTTCTCCCAAGCCTACAGCACCAGGTGTTCCCAGGCAGTGTCCCATCCAAGTACTAACCAGGTCTGATCCTCCTTAGCTTCTGAGATCTGATGGGATTGGACTCCACAGTGGTACAACTTCAGACAAATCATCATTATCCCCCCTCAGAATACTCCCCCTGCCTTCAGACATATTTTTCCCATTGTTCTTGCCACTTTCTGAAGCAGTTCCAGAAGTCCTCTTTCATGAGTGTCTTCAGTTGCACTGTTGTGGCTGATTCAATATCCTGATTCAGTTCAAAATTCTTACCTTTCACAGTCATTTTGACTTTGGGGAAGAGCCAGAAGTTGCACTGTGCCAGATCCAGTGAATAAAGTGGATGAGGACACACTGTGATGTTTTTATTTGACAAAAATTGCCATACCAGCAGCGTCATTCATAATCCATGATTTAGGGGCACTTAAAAACATTCCTGTCAACTGTAACACTCAACAACTGACTGCATCCAACAAGTTAAATTCATCACACAGTTACTAAGGTTCCACCTACTGCTTTTCACTTCCCACATTGAAGATCCCTGCCTTGTGTTAGATGGTACTCAGCAGCAGTATTCACCATATTTTTTGCTTACAACACATACTTCATGCCATTGTATGGGTTAAGCCATTTTTGGGTATCATTGTTGTTATTCAGTCCTTCCTTTACTCATACCAAATACTTATTGAGCATCTACTCCAGGGCAGCCACTATGTTAGGTTTTGGGGGTGTAGCTGTGAACAAGATGCAACTACTGCCTTCAAGTAGCTGGCTGACTTGAAAAGGACAAGTTCACAGGTCTTCTATCCAGGGCACTGTGGTGCACACCTTTAATCCCAGCTACTTGGAAGGCTGAAGCAGAAGGATTATAGGTTTAAGGAGAGGAGAACCAGGTGCTGTGCTGTGCGGGCACCTCATCTGGCAGGGAGAATTGTGGAGGGGGAGGAGCTTTTCCAGAGGAGCCGGTCCCTGACCTCTGAACTGAAGGCTGAGTGGAGGTTAACCAGTACCAACTGAGAGAGCACACAGCAGCCTGGAAGGCTACTGGAATAAGCCTTCTGCTGGTAAGTAGAAAACACTATCTCAGGGCTGAGGATTTAGCTCAGTTGGTGGGATGCATCATTGGCATGCATAAGGCCCTGGGTTCAATCCCCAGCACCAAAAAAGAAAAAAGAAAACAAAAGAAAAAAAACACACCGTCTGCTGTCTTAGGTAGGGTGCACTGCCACAAGAGCCCACGGCCTTCATCCTGACGAAGCGTGAACAGCATCTGCTCAGGGGAGCTCTTCCTTTTACAAGATTTGTCCTCCACCTTTTAGATTTTATGAGTAGATCACGAAGGCTGAGCAGACCTTCTAGGTGTCTGGACTGCGTGGAGCACGTTGAACTGCCCATTGAGCAGAGACTCACTGATAGTGTGACAGGGACCACACAGACATGGCACTTAGGGATGCAGTCATCCGCCGCCACCACTCAGGGTATACTGGCCAGTGTCAGTGCAGTGTCACACAGATTTCTAGGGACATTGGTTTCCCCGTAGGATGACCCAACATTGCCACATCACACAACAGGACAGGGAAGACTTGAAGCATGCCTCGAAAGAAACTCAGACGTTGGAACCCAGTTTTGGGAACAGGCAAACCACAGAGGTAACGTAGTGCTGCGCCCCAAACTGAGGTGAGAACAATCCCGCATCTCCTTGCTATCTCAAGTCTGGGTTGTTCCAAGAAACCACAGGCACTGGGATAAAGCAGACGGAGAGAGCTTAATCACTATACTTTTCTGATGAGGACTCTCTCTCCCTCTTTTGTAAACTTCAAGATAAATGAAAGCCACCCAGCCAAGGAGTCATGGGAAGATACAGTTATTTCACATGCTTGCCGAAGAGGCAATATAAGGACAACACCACTCCATATGTTATATACTTTAAATATGAAGTGCTTCCTCCAAAGGCGCATGTATTGAAGACACACCAGATGGTGTGTCCAAGAGGTGACTGGATCATGAGGACTGAGACCTAACAAATGGATTAATCCATTGATAGATTCATAATTTGACATTATTTAATTCATAATTTGAGGTGGTGGAAACACCACTGGAGTGGTGTGCACCACTGGAGGCAGTTGGTCATTGTGGGTGTGTTCAAGGGGGCTAAATCTTGCCCTAAGGCCCTCCCTGTTTCTCTCTGCTTCCTGGCCACCATGAGGTGAGCTGTTCTATTCCCCTATGCCCTTCCACCATGATGCTCTGCCTCACTACAAGCCTAGAAACAATGGAACCAGCCAATCATGGACTTAAACTTCCGAAACAGTGCGCCAGAATAAATCTTTCCTGCCTTAAGTTGATTTTCTCAGGTACATATCACAGCAAAGAAAAGTCTAACATGCCATACTTCATTGCTTACCTATAAAGATTGATTGTGTCTTTTTATACCAACTTGTTGACTTTTTACAGGAGACTCATAATAGGCCAGAAAATACTTTGTACTGGGAAATAGTAATGACAGACACAGAACAAAAGCATTTCAGTAAAAGTTTTTAAATTTTTGCAAAATAACTATGGTCAGTTCCACCTTCTCCCACTCTTCCTTTTCAACCCAATCACAAATCCTATTCCATGCAAAAAAGTAGTATGGCAGAAACAAAAAGAGTCCAAAGCCAACCTCCCTCCCTCCTAGTGTACAACACAGTGCTTTGGCGGAGGGGAGACTGGATGTGGTGACCTGGCTAGCCCCAGAGCAGATATGCTGTGGAGACCTTGGTCACAAGAACCTTAAACTCACTCCCTTTGCTGAAAACATGAGCCCTAAAACTAGTTCTAAGCATCCCAAAGGCTCTTGTGCTGTCAAGGGGTTTGTGACACAGGCTCTTGCTGCTTGGCAACAAGCTTGGGGCTCAACAAACTTCTAAGCAACAAAATAAAACATGATTGGTTCCCCCGAAGGCAACACAATAGCACCCACTAAATACTTACAGTTAAAAAAAAAAAAACAGTAATTCAAAGGGCCTGGGGTCTGCTCCTGGTATAGATACAAATTCACTGATTGAGTAGTTTGATTTCTTCTCTGTTGTGGCAAACAAACTATACAACTTTGATTCTCATTCTATAAGAGCACTTCTATTTTAATGACAATCTGCACATTTAGTTGTCCAATTTGGAAGCAGAGCCTGGACTTTGTAGGAATGACAGAGGAGAGTGGAGGATGGGGGTAGTAGAAAGCCACTAAATAGACTCAAATAATGGAGACTATTCTTATATGCCAGGTATTTAAAAGTAAAGGGTTCAAAATAACCCATTTGTAAACACATGGTTTTTGTGAATAGCTGACCATGATCTTTTTTCCCCTTCCCTGCATTCCCAAGTTGGTTTCATAGAAGGCTTTATTGTAATCCAGGAGCATTGTTTTGCATTAATTTCTATGACAAGAAACCCAAAACACAGGGGGCTGAGAGCAACAAAACAGAGTTAGGGAAACAGTCATGACTTGGCACAAAGTGTGACAAGCTGTAAAAAAGAGAATGTTTCAATATCTGAAGTGGTGTGGATTTCCTGTGAACAACCTTTTCTCTTCGACACAGTATCATATTCTTTTCAAGCACATTTAGAACGCAAGTCAAGCTGTGTCTTATTTTTTATTATAATAAACACAGTCCGTTTACTGTAACAAAGACATACTAGTGGTGATCAGCTGAAAGCCCCAGTACAGCACCATGAGCCCGGTAGGATGGGGGTTTGGGGGTGGGGAGTCAACTGATAAAATAAAAGACCAGCCGTCTGGAAAGTTCTCTTAAAAGAACATAAAAAGGCAGTGTTTTCTTATGAGACTAACACAGAATGCCAAAATATCTAGCTGGGCTCCTTTTCTGGTGTCTCTTATGGCAATTTGTAACTAAAAATAGCAAATCCTTCAAAGTAGTGGGCTCTCATATTTGTTTTTGTTTTTAGATCTCCACAATAAAATGAAAATAGTTTGTGCACTATTTCAAATGGTAATACTATTCCTTACATAAGAGACTACTATCCCATAAGTGTATTTATTAAATTACTGCTCAAACCATTTTCTTAATGCTTAAAGATGTTTATAATTATGTGTGCACTTAGAATTTTAATAAAGGGGAAATGAATCTTTTCCAGCAAATAGTTACAAATAAAGTATCTAAAATTTTCAAGATTAATGTAAATGATCTTACCAGATCTTGAACTAGTGCTTTTTCACACTCAAGTTCATATCTTAATCTCTCTCTAGTCTCCATTAACTGAAATAGAGAACATTGTATTTCGATTACAGATAAGAACAGAACACCTGAAATTCCTCCTCAATAGAATTTGGTAAAACATATTTTAATGTGTGAAAAATCTATCCTAATATGATCAAAAGAAAAATTCAGTTTCTATTTGATAGATATTGTTATAATATCTATAGATATTGATAGATATTGTTATAATAATATTTTTGTGTAATCAAGCAAGTATACACAATGAAAAGCCAGTATATTTACAACTTGCCTTACCTCACACTGCCCCAAAATGTAACATCAATACACAAGAAAGCACCTCTTAGTCTGTCACAAACAACATATGATTAGGTTACATAGATCCATTTCTACATTAGGTTTCTGTATTATGATTATGTGCATATTGAGACATATTCATATTGACTGAAAATAATCATCAAAAGCATGTACTTTGTAACCCACGCAATTTGCCCTAGTAATAGAAATGATTGTTATTTGCATGCATTATAGATGCGTCCTGGCAAAACTCAAGTCTTGATTCAGACATCCTTTCAACTCAATTCATATATTTATTAACTTTATAAATATCCCCAGTTTACTTTCCTTGTTATTTTAGGACTTTACAGTTTCCCTGGTTTAACCAAGTAACTTCTTAACTGGTCTCTCTGGCTCTAGGTTTTCCTCTCATTCATTTTCTCTCTGAAACACAAATCTGATCCTACCACAATGTCCAAAGTTCTCCACTATACTCGGAAGGAAATTCAACACCGTGGTATGAGCAATAATCCTCTCCGATTGTGCGCTGACCCTTACCACCCCTTGCTCTTACATACCTTTTAGCTAGAACAAACCACAAACCCTGGAAGAGGTGCTTTCTCTTGGTACTCAGGATAATCTTCTCAATTCTCTTTCACCCCTTTCCCAGCTAACTTGAAGCTCTCTTCTGGGAGTCAGCTGGGCATCTTTCCTCCAGCCTTTCCTGATTCCTTACCATCCAGGCCAGACATGTGTCCTGCAAGCCCCACAGCTTGCTGGGCCCCACGCCTGCACTGTCATCTCTGCCTCCTGATTTGGCTCCTACTAGAATGAAACTCACAAGAACTGACTGCAAGATGGCAGCAACTGGAAGACACACACAGATGCCCTTCTATCAAATGATTAGAATTAAAACACTAACTCTGCAGAATTCCCTTGTGGACATTGCTTAGCCCAGAGAGATGGCACGAGTCAGTTTATGCAAACTCAGTCCCATTCTCAATCTGGTTTCCACTGCATCCAGGGCTAAAACGAGGGAATGTGGTGCTTATCTGGAGATTCTAAGGTGCTCCTTTCCTTTCCCACCCCTTCCTCATGTCCCAGTTCTCCCCTTCTTCCTGCCCCACCCCAAGTTCTCACCCTCCTGTCTCATCAGGCTCTTATTTCAGTCTCCAGTCACATGGAATTACAAACAGTTCCTTGAACATATCTCACTCTTCATGCACTCATGCTCCGTGGTCAGCTCTTTACCCTCTTACCCCCATGAGAAAATCAGCTCAAGGGGACCTCCTCAAGAGGAGAGTGTGAGGAAGGGTGCAGGTCTGTTTGTGAAGACTTTCTAGAACCTTCCAGAAGCAGCCAGGCATTTCTTCTCTATGTATGTGCTTCTAATACAGTTTCCATCACACTGCCTTCTATCCCTCTAGACTTGATGTCCATCACAGCAGGGGCCAAGTGTGTGTACATATATTTTATTTTTCTAGCAGTAGCACAGTGTCTAGCCCTTAAAGGTTTCTAAAAACCACTGCTGAATTAATTTGGTGAAGGATATTGGGAACAGACCAGCAAACATCAGATATTCTTTGCTCAAGAACGTCTGATCTGCTTTCCAGTTGACAAAGCACTTGCATAGACATAATCATCTCATTCCATCCACACAGGAAGCCTATGAAAAACAGGAAGGAGGTAAGGGACTGCCCAGGGGGATATAATGGCAGACTGGAACAAGGTTCCAGGGTTCTAGATTCTTTCTGCTCAGTAACAAATGTTCCAGTGCATATAAAGAAAAAAGAAGAGATAGGAATCAAGAAAAAAGATCAAAAGCCAGGCACCGTGGAACATGCCTGCAATCCCACTGACTTGAGAGGCTGAGGCAGGAGGATTATGAGTTCAAGGCCAGAGGCAGCCTGTGCAATTTAGTGAGATTCTGTCTTAAAATAAAAAGTAAAACAGGGAAAAGGAATGTGGTTCAATGGGAGACCACTTGCCTAACATGTGCAAAACCCTGCAGTACTGAAAAAAAAAGATTAGCAGATTAGGGATATGCCATATTTGTCTAAAACACAGTTACCAAATAGAAATACAATATGAATCATATATATAATTTGAATTTACAGGAGCCTTGTTAAAAAGGTTAAAAATACAAGTAATTTTAACAAGATATTTTATTTATCTTAATATATCTAAAATATTAGCATTTCAATGTCTAAGCAATATTAAAAATTATTAGGGCCTGGCACCATGGCACATGCCTATAATCCCAGTGACTCTGGAGATAGAGGCAGGAGGATCACAAGTTCAAAGCTAGAGGCTGCTTATGTAACTTAATGAGACCCTACCTCAAAATGAAAATGTATAAAAGGGGTTAGGGATGCAGTATAGTAGTAGAGCACTGTAAAGCATATGCAAGGCCCTGGGTTCAACTCTCCAATGAGGCAAAAAAAAAATTATGGACATATTTCATATTTTTATGTCAAGCTTTTGAAATTCAGTGTATATTTTTCACTTACAACATATCTTAATTTGAGAGCTACATTTTTATCTGTATTTAGATTTCAAAAGATAAAAAATAGATTCACATACCTACATTACTGGAAATATGCATAAAGGCTTTCCATTAACTGAAATAAGTACCAGTTTTCCAACTTAAATTTAAAATAAATAAAAATTAGAAAGTTTAAAAGTTCAGTTCTTCCATTGCACTGCCCACATTTCAAGTGTCTAGTAGCCACGTGTGGCCATTGGCCACACTGGCAGTGCAGATTTGGAAAACAGAAGCAGTATATAACTGACATACTTAAGCTCACATAAAGTACAACTAGGGGCTGGGGTTTAGCTCAGTTCATAGAGTGCTGCTCCGCACTCTCTGAGGACCTGGGCTCAAACCCCAGTGCCAAAAAAAATGGGAGAAGAGCATGGCAATCCACTCCCAAAGCAATCCTGAAACAATCAGCCATTGAAAACCCTGTGAGGGTTTCTATGAGTCCGGCGCAACTTGATAGCACCTAACAACAACAACAAAGAGTATAACCTGGCTGGGATTTGGCTTAGTTGGTAGAGTGTTTGCTCTGTGTACTCTGAGGCCCTGGGTTTGATCCTAAGCACCACAAACATGGGAGAAGGACCTAGAAGCCCACTCCAGAAATAATCAGACATTGAAACTCTGTGAGTAGCAGAGAAACACTGACATAGTGCCAGGCATGGCACAGTGTCAGGGAATGTTTCCTATGAATCAGACTCAACTCAATGGCACCTAACAACAACAGAGTATACCCAGCTATTCATATGGCATGTTTCTTTCCAGTTGATAACAGTGAGCTTTAAAAAAAAAAAATTTTTTTTTCCCCAGGGCTAGGGGTTTGAACCCAGGGCCTTGCACATGCTAGGCAAGTGCTCCACCACTGAGCTGCACCCCAGCTGCTTTTTTTATTTTTAATTTTGTGAAAGGGGCTTGCTAAATTGTGCAGGCTACCTCTGGCCTCGAACTTACAGTCCTCCTGCCTCAGCCTCCTGAGTTGATGGGATTATAGGTGCACACCCAGATGCTGTAACTTCTTTTCATACTCCTCATAGACCTAGGAAACCTATTCAACCTAATTTTGCCAATGGTAATATAGACTAAATAGCTTCAGAAATATTTTAAATAAATTGGTGATGCTTACCTGGTAAGTTAAACTAAAAAGCTAATGTTTCTTTTTCCTTCCTTTCTCTCTCTCTCTCTCTTTCTCTCTCTCTCTTTCTTTCTTTCTTTCTCCTGGTACCAGGCGGTTGAACCCAGGGCTTTCTGCATACTTTGCAAATGTTCTGCCACTGAGCTGTACCTCCAGGCCCCATTTTAAATGCTGCCTCTGGCCTCAAACTTGCGATTCTTCTGTCTCTGCCTTCTGAGTTACTGAGATTATAGGTGTGCACCACTGCACCCAGTTTCTAATGTTTCTTTCTTTCTTTTTTTCATGGTACTGGGGGTTGAACCCAGGGCCTCACGCCTGCATGCTTTACAAGTGCTGGACCACTGAGTTGCACCCCCAGCCCATTTTTTTTACTTTTTGAGACAGGGTCTCACTAAATTACGCAGACTGCCTCTGGTCTCGAACTTGCAATCCTCCTGCCTCTGCCTTCCAAGCCACTGGGATTACAGGCGTGCGCTACCGCACCCGGCTCTAATGTTTCATTTTTAACCTTAAAAGTTGATGGCAAGAATTTTATTTTATTTTATTTTAATTATACTTATTTATTGTTTGTGGTACTACAGGATTGAATCCAAGGCCTCTCACGTACTTTGCAAGTGCTCTAACACTAAGCTGCACCCCCAGCCCCTTTTTACTTGTTATTGTGAGTCAGGCTTTCGCTAAATTGTGCAGTCACCCTCTGACCTCAGACTCTCAATCCTCCTGTCTCTACATCCTGAGTCTCTCAGATTGCAAATGTATGCCACTTCACCTGGCTGATGCCAAGAATGTTAAAGCTGTCTGTCCACAGATTCTGTTGCTATCTCTGTAACAACGGGATTTACATGTCACCATTACAAATGGGTGAAGCACAAGAAAAGAAAATCATTTTGTGAAAATCTGTGTAGGATTCAGTGAGCAGAGAAAAACATCTCCAAATTCTGACCTGTCAAGGGAACTTCTTCTTTAAAAATTAGCTCTTGCAAGTAATTTTATCTAAAACCTAAGAATATTCTGAACCATAAGAATCAGTCCTGGTGGACTTTGAACCTAAATATAGGCCCAAGTGGTTACCACGCATTTGAAATGCAGCTCATGTACTAGAGAACCAAGTTTTTAATGCTGTCTGATCTTAACTTCTATTTTGATAATTAGTTCAGTTACTGGAAAATATTTATGCTCATTTGGAATAATTTGGAGATATGAATCTGATTTTTCATCTGTATATTTTATGAACTCTAAACACATTTAGGTCTACAGCCATACCACCCTGGCATTGTATCTCATCAGAAGCTAAGTAGAGTCAGGCCTGGGTAGTCCTTGGATGGGAGATTGCCTGGGAATACTGGGTGCTGTAGGTTTGGGAGAAGAACCTGGTGGCCCACTTCTGGAACAACCAGCCATTGAAAACACCATGAATAGCAGAGAAGCACTGACAAAGTGCCAGGCATGGTACTGTGTCAGGAAGGATTTCTTTCTGCTGTACATAGGGTCACTGTGAGTCAGACCTGACTTGAC
Organism: Pedetes capensis; assembly: GCA_007922755.1. Lineage (NCBI taxonomy): Eukaryota > Metazoa > Chordata > Mammalia > Rodentia > Pedetidae > Pedetes > Pedetes capensis. The sequence goes on from VMDO01021299.1 coordinate 11,820, forward strand.
AGCACCTAAAAACAACAACAAAATATTTCTAGATCCTATCAATCACTCAGAGTATTTTTCAGGGAGCTGGTCACTGTACGTACCCCTAGAAACAGAACCAGAGATGAAACGATGCCAATCCCTGTCCTCCTGCAGCTCACAATTGGGCGAGGAAGACTGTCCATTACAGCAAAGTGTTTTCAGCACCACAGCAGAACAGTGCTCAGAGGGCTCCAAGCAGAGGTGTCTCACCTGTATGCAGGGCAGGAACTCCTGGGATCCTATGTATTAGATGAACTAGGACATCTTGATTTTCAGGATACCAAAAGAATTCTCTGCTCTAAAAAAGACTCAGTAACATAACCCTGATTCACTCATATACATGAAAATGAATGTCAAATAGCATCTGGTCTGAAAATAAACCATTCTCAACAATTCAATTTTCTCACCACCACAAGCACGTTTGGACTTCCCTATTTCATGGGACCTTTCAGTTCCTTACACTTGATGAGGTAGACACCGACTTACCCCAAAAAAAGAAGTATTTATACACCAGTGAGTTTTCAAGATAGAATTCTTATTCACTAATAGCTACTCTCCCCCCAAAACATACAAAGAAGTATATAATCAAACTTATATAATGGGGAAATACAGAAGTCAACTTTTCTCGACATCCTAAGACACTAGGGAGACAGGGTCATTTCACCAGTGGTGCTGATATTTCAATTTAAAAAGTGTCATTTATCAATGTAAAAATGTTACAGTACCTTTTGAATCGTTTTCTGATCTTGCTCTGAAACCTCTTTCAGACATGTAAGTTCATCTTCTGTAAACAAAAGGGATAGGCCAAGCATGAAATTACATGCGTATGCCCCTGTATTCAAACTGCCTGCTTTGGGTCAGGCTGGGAAGCCACTGGCAGGCATGGTGGACGCAAGCCCTAGCAGGACTGTGACCTTCACAAATGCCCTTGACATTCACAGCCTTCTTCCTGCTGTTCAGACGGCTGGTCTGATAGGGATTAAGAAGTAGGTTCAAGATCCAAGTGTGGCTGAGGGCTGAAAGCTTTTCAGCAATACTAGCAGTGAACATTTTTGCTGTTAGTCACAGCAAATACAAAGTGCTTTAGCAGGTGGCGCTTTATGACTCAATAAGAAAGATCACAACCTGAGAAAGCATTACTATGCCACATCAGAAGAGAAAGGGAACCACACTGGCACGATATAATTTTATATTCAAGGGACATCATAATATATCTCATTTTATCATTTTTAAAATTCTTTGCCCATTGCTTTTCATGCCACAGATCAAGGGCAACATTATGTAATTAACATAAATACAAAGAATAGTTAAGTGAAAGAAGTATTTTAAAGCAATGTGACTTTGATGATTTAAATAGAAATTTTATCAATGTTTACAGTCTGAACAAAAGGGGATGTAAAGTGTAAAAAGGAAAATTTGCACCTGAAATTTGTATCAAAAATTGAAGAGTAACTGCTAGCGTTATTTTTCCTGAAGGACTAACTCTGTTGCTCTACAAAGCAAATTCCAATATGTATGCTTAAGTATTTAAATGCTATAGTTGAGCTAATCAGTTAAGTATGTAAAATAAATAAAAAAAGTTTCTTTTTATAACATTTCTAAGTGAAGTAAAACACTGATTAGCATATATTCCGCAAAGGCCTATGTTTGGTTTCAAAAAAATAAAAATAAAAAAATCACTCTGAGTTAACAATTCATGGCTCAGGGGTAAAAGCTAGAGATAAATCCTTTGCCCCAAGCAAGCAGAGCTATCTTAAAGGAAAAGCAAAGAGGGCTATCAAATCAATCTTTTCTATGTAAATAACCAAACAGATACATGTGTGGAAAAGACAAACATCGTAATGAATTTTACAAAGCCCCAATTCTTCTCAAAAAATGATTTCAACCTGTTACCTAATGCCGAATTGTCTTTTAGGTTGAGCTGGATTTCCTCTTCAAGTTCTGCAATGATCTGAAGCAGTCTCTCATTTTCCAGCTTGTAGTCTACATTTTCCTTTTCTAAGTTCGTTTTTGGAGAGCTGACCTCTTTGGCAAAAAAGTCCTAAAAGATGGAGAATTCCATAATTCTAAGCAGGGAGCCAGAGATTTAAATAATGCAACACAAGGACAATGCAGATACAGATGAGCTATCATATAATTTTCTGAATTCTATTACACACTTACAATATGAATAGCAAAAAAAAAAAAGGAAGGGGACCAAACAGAGCTTGCTGGAAAGAAAGGCGGCAGTACATTCTGTACAAAGACCACAAGGCATGGGGACATTTTATTGACAGGAATAATGCATATCATACTGTTTGTGTGCCCTCATCATTCAGGTCAATTCATTATGGAGGCTGTGTCTGGGGAGGCAGCTGGGGCCCTCCACCCACACTGCTCTCTATGTGTCTGAAGTGCTGTCCCTCCGTAACTAGGCAGGCTGGGGAGACCGCGGACGGGCAGCGCCAGGGGGTGGCAAAGTGCAAGGCTAAGAGGGGGGCTTGTTGCCTTTGTGGCATTTCCCAATGTCAGCGCTGCCAGAGTCGGAGGAGCACATCACATGTCAAAGTGGTGACGTTTCCAGGCTGGGAGCCGCATGGAGCCCATCAGGCACACGGATATCCACACAGTTGGTTTTCTGCTTGGTGGAGGAGCCACCCAGAGGCAATTCATATTCTGAACATTAACAGGGCTTTGCATGCCTGTCACACGGGGACTGTGCAGGCGTTTCATGCTATTGAAGCCTTCGGTTTAAATCTCTATGCAAACAGTGATTACCTTGTAAGAAGGTTTCAGGATAACTTACAACAAAAGACTTTAAAGTTATAGTTTTAGTAAAGCAAACTCATTTACATTTTTATTATGTGCATCTTTTGTTTAAATCTTGCCAAGTCCATTATGGGAGAGGCTTTTTCTTACGCAATAGAAGCTTATTGGGAAAGCTACTCTCCTTTTTTCTTCTTCCTCTTGTCTCTCTCAAAGCTATTGAAAACATCTGAATTATACTCACTTATGGTTGTCTACATTTTACTGCCATACATTTTTTACAATTAAGATGTAATAGATTGGGGAGGCTGCTGCGGAGTTTTATATTTCTTCATAGTAAAATATTAAATGGTTTATGTAATTTCAAAATAAATCATATTATGTTTAAAAAGATGGAAAAGTCTACATGCCTTGCTTCACAATTACTAGAGCCTCAAAAATATTTTCAAACTTTAATTTTCAGCTAGTTGCAACCTATTCCTTTCATAATAATTCTATGATTATAAATAAATAAGAATAAAATGTCCCAAGAACAAAATAGTCCTCCCAATATGCTGGCTTCCTTTCAGAACTGTACTTTTATTTCATTTTAGAGATAATGAGAAGTAGATTATTAAAATGATTTTCCCTGAGCTCATAATGGTTCAAAAGAAAAACATGTTTGAAGTGTTTTATAATACATTAATATGTGACTTACTAATGAAATTATATTCTTATAATCAGACAGTAATATTTAAAATATGTTGCTCAGTTTTGTACTAAACTCAGTTATAAATCTTCAGGACTTGAATTGATTATTCCATTTAAGTTATTTGAGACCAAATGATTTTTTTCCAGAAAGGGTCTTGATATGTTGCCCAATCTGGCCTTGAACTCTTGATTCTCCTAACTTAGCCTCCTGAATGCTGTGATCCCAATTACTTCTTAACTAACAGTACTAATGAGTAGTTCATAAATAATACTACTTTCTTAATAAAGGAAGAATCTCAGTCATTCAGTTCTTGTCCCAAAAAGTTCAGTTTGAGACCATCACAGAATGTATTTGCATACTAAAAGAATTTCTTAAACAAACAAATAAACAACCAAACAGTACTGGCCTTAATGGGCTTAAACCAACATTTCCTAACAGTGGCCACTTACGAACATCCCAGTGGATTACATGAGTACCCATTATGATAACCTAAAGAGATATTTGAGCAAATCAGATGAAGTGTGAAATGAACAAGTGGTAACAGCTAACATGTAAATGTTTTCTAAGAATCTCTCTGTGTAAAGGCAAGATGCAAGGAAAATAGTAAAATCCAGGGGGTTTTCCTCTAGGTGTCAATCCACAGCCTGGTTTTTGTGAAGTTAGCCTTTAGCTCTGTCTCCACCATCTGTCTGCTGTAGGAACTGCAAGTAATTAAGTATTCAGCTGCCCACAGCAATGAGGACACTCATTAGCAAAATGAACAAAGGGATAGTTCAGGGCTGCTACCGGCCTCCGTTACACAGTGAGTGGCAGGTTTTGTGGTGGTGTTTCTTCTGCCATCTGCCCACATTGCCAGTTTTGGTTTGCTTAAACCATGGGATGCCTTTAAAATAAACTGCATTAATTTAAAAAAAAAAGGTTAAGGAGGATGGAGATCATTAAAAGGTGGTGAACTGGGGGTAGCTATTTAAAGCCATATTATATTCTAAGACTGTGTGTGATCCATGATCATCCTGGAATTTTAAATTTATAAAGGAACTTGCCACTCTTCAGATTTTCTATCCTACTATGAAAACTAGGAGTACACCTAGTGGCATCTACAATATTTCTCTTGTGACTAGTCACTAAAGACATAAAACTGCTGTTTCTAGGGTTCAGAAGCCCCAAGTAGATCGTGAAAGGGTTGGTCCTAAAAACAGCATAAACAAGAACCTTCCTATTCAGAGTGTGGTCCACAGATCAGGAGCCTGAGCATCACTTGGGGACATGTTGGAAATGTAGACTCTCAAGCGCCTGCCCAGACCTTCTACATCAGTCTGTATCTTAACAAGATCTGCTGGCGATTCGTATGAACAGTGATATCTGAGAAGCGCTGGTTCAGAGCCCTTTCTGTGCCTTCTCAGCAGTTTCTGTTCTGTGATATTAGCATCTTGATCCTGCAGGCTCCACCCATAGCACTTGGACATCTCAATTCAATCCTAGGGGATGGTTAGGGTTCTGATGGATGCTCATGCCTCATGACAGTCACGAAGAAGAGCAGGTGCTTCCCCAGTGAGTGACAACCAGGAAAGAGGCACCCTGGGACAGCGCAGCCCTGCAGAGCTGCCACTCTTAGAAGACAGCTCTGTTTCAAAGTCGTCCAGCAACAAGCAGATCTGTTCACCATTGGAGAGTGGGTTCACCCATATCAGAGTAAGAAAGAAAAATGAAAAGTCTATCTATTCAGCAACTCCAATGGAAATTAAAACACATTCATGGGTGCACACAGGCACACATACCTATATGCATACATACTCTGGCAGGCTAATCTTCTTTATAAATGTTCAAGGAGATTACTCAGCAGATAGCATAACAGCCCCATAACTACAATGGCATGCAGCTAAGTCACACTGGTTTCCCATGGAATAAAAACTGTAAATCTCATCCCTTGAATGAAGCCTGTTCTTGGAAAAGTTCAACGTCAATGATGTTCTCAACTGGAGACCTGATTTCTCTAACTTGAAGGGCTTCCTCTTATGATTTCCATTTTGTCATAAATATAACTAAACTAGCTGTTTATGGAACTTGCCCTTTCCTTATACATTCTTATTTCTCTCAGAAACAATTCAGGAGCTATACTATAACTACTTATTAACTATAAAGATACTTAGGTAATTTGATTATCATTAAGAATAAACCAGATAGTTGTAGATAAACCAAATAAATCACCAAGTTTTTTCAAGTTATTTCCTATGCTGGCTTTGCAACTTTTGACTGTTTCTCCAAATTCTGTGTTCCAAATCAAACTGCAGATTAAAATTATATGGGGTCTCGAGGGATTTTTACACCACTAGAGGGGGCAGTGGTATAAAATGAAATTTCAAATAAAAGCAGATCATCTAGAACTGAAGTGGTCAAGAGTTTTAGGAAAGTTTGTTCTTAGAAAACTTTTTTTAAAATTTTCTTTTTCCCAAAATACAGGTGCACACCTGTAACCTCAGCACTTGGGAGGCTGAGGCAGAAGGATTGATGTAAGTTTGACATCAGCCTGATTTACATAGTGAATTCCAGGCCAGCCAGCACTACATAGAAAGGCCCTGTCTCAAAAAAGCAAAATAACACCCCCCACCAAAAAAACACAAACAAATTTTAAAAAAAAGAATGTCAATTGAGTCTGTCTCTTAAAAAACAAAAAAGAAACAAAACAAAACAAAACAAAAAGTCAGGGGCCATGGCACTCACCTGTAATCCCAGTAATTTGGGAGGCTGAGGCAGGGAGAGCAAAAGCTCAAGGCGAGAGGAAGCCTGTGTAATTTAGCAAAACCTTGACTCTGGAAAGAAAAAAACAGTATTTTCCATAGGTTGATTTCACAGAACCCATGATTTGCTTCTGCCACGCCCAGGTCTGTGTTCTTGAAATGATCACCTGTGTGTGTGGCATGGCCCCCAAGCCAGGAGACGAGGCCATACATTTTGGGTGCGTCCTTCAGAGAGCTCTATACATTTCACTATTTAGCATTACCCCGTCTCCCACAAATCCTAGGGTGTTTATAGAAATTCTGGCATAGTCTCCTAGGGGGCAAATTTTTGTGGAATAACCAAAGTATTCTGGATGCCATCCTGAAAGAGCCTCTACCTGCTGTCTCACATACCTGCCACCTATCCTCATTTTTGCCCCAGAACATCCCAACAGGTCAATTCACTGGCTGAGGAGAACATTTAGAGGTGTAAAGATTTCAAGAGTATAAAGGATGGACCGAATTGGGATGCTTCCAATGTCCAGCGGCCTGTTCGGTACATTTTATGGAACATAAACCAGATGGTCATAAGGACTTTTTTATTTCTTCATACTGACTAGAATTTCTTTTCTAATATTTCTTCAAAGAGCTCAAAATCTCACTTGGGAGGCTGAGGCAGATGGATCAATGCAAGTTTGAGCCCAGCCTGGTCTGTATAGCATGTTCCAGGCCAACCAAGGATATACAACAGGAACCTGTCTCAAAAACCCAAAACAAACCAAAACAAAAAGCACCACAAAGCCCCAAAACAAAAAACAAACTAAAAAAAGAAAAAGAAAAACCAACCAAACAAAACCCCTCAAAACCCTTTACATTCAATACAGCAGGCATAGCAGGTACACACTTCCTTATAATTCCACCCTTACTAGGCAGGTCTCACCTTGCACAAATGGGAAACAAATGGGCCAAAATTACCCTACCATATCTACCCTGATGTCCTTGGTCAAGGCAGAATTAAAAGCTGGCTATTAAAGTTTTTAGTCTTTCTGTTAACTTTTTTCTCCTAAAAAAAGGAGTAGATGCAGATCTGGGGAAAGGTTAAAGAAAAATAAGTGTGAAATTTGGCTGAGTATTCCTAATCCAAAGCAATCTGAACATATAAAATAATTAATTTGTTTAGATCCAGGCTAATAACATTTAATATTACCTTGTTTAGAAAGGTGCTCAATGTTTTTGTTTTTGTTTTTGTTTTGGGGGGATTTTTTTGTCTGTTTTTGTTTTGTTTGTTTGTTTGGCACATAAAGAGTTCTAACAGATTAACAAATCAAATACTCCTTCACCAGTTAGGAAACAAACTCCTTTAGGATGGTTTGTATTCAATTCCTTATCTCTTGTTGTTGTTAGGTGCCGTCGAGTTGGTATCCGACTCATAGCGACCCTCATAGGGTTTTCAATGGCTGAGTGCTTCAGGATTGCCTTGGGAGTGGATTGCCAGGCCCTTCTCCCATTTTTGCGGTGCTGGGAATTGAACTCGGGGCCTCAGAGACTGCAGCACAGCGCTCTACCCACTGAGCTAAATCCCAGCCCCCTTATCTCTTACACACTTTTAAATAAGAATACTAGTGAGGGATTTAAACAAACTATAGATGGCATTTAAAGTTCCAGTAACCTATAAATGTTTCTTCCTAATATTCACTTTTTGCTGTATAACTTCCCAGACTTTTCTTGTGCATATACTATATATTCTCAAATCTAATCCGCACCATTTCAACACTTTTAGAGGGCTACCTGGCATCAGGATTGGAGGAAGACTCATTAGCAACCTGCATTATGCAGATGACACAACTTTGCTTGCTGAAAAGTAAAGAGGATTTGAAACATTTATTGATGAAGATCAAAGAACACAGCCTTCTGTATGGATTGCACCTCAATATCAATAAAACAAAAATCCTTGCAACTGAGTCAGTAAGAAACTTCATGATAAATGGAGAAAAGATTGAGGTTGTCTGAGATTTTATTTTGCTTGGTTATACACTCAACACCCATGGAAGCAGCAATTAAGAAATCAAAAGATGCATTGCATTGGGAAAAGCTGTTGCAAAGACTTTGTTAAAGTGTTGAAAAATAAAGATGTCATATTGAAGATGAAGGTGCACCTGACTTGTGCCATGATATTTTCAGTCTCATGATAGGCTTGTGAATGCTGGACAGCGAATAAGGGAGAAAAGAGAATTGATGCTTTGAATTATGGTGCTGGAGATGAATATTGAATATACCATGGACTGCCTAAAGAACCAACAGATCCATCCTAGAAGAAGTGCAAACAGAGTGCTCCTTGGAAGCAAGGATGACTAGGCTGTGTCTTATGTATTTTGGACATGCTGTCAGGAGGGACTAATCCCTGGAGAAGGACATCATGTTTGGGAGAGTGGCAGGTCAACAAAAAAAGAAAGACCCTCAACTAGGAGAATTGACACAGTAGCTGCAACAATGGGCTTAAACATAAAAACAATCATGTGCATGGCACAGTGTTAGGTAGTGGTTCATTCAGTTTTACATAGGGTTGCTATGAATTGGACCTGACTCAATGGCACGTAACAACAACAACACAAAATCAGATGCTGATTAGAATTGCATGTGGATTTGACTCATGGGTTGAGAGCTCCCAGCTAAATAAAAACTAAAACTAAGACATTGAAAGGGTGAAGAATAGATTTGAGAATAGACAGTAAGTGTATGCATGTGCCAATATTTCCATGTATATAAATACACATGCATTAATATATTAACATATTAATATATTATGATGATATATTATAATAACAAATAATATAAATTACATAAATGATATAATAATATAAATTGTGTATTATATATATTCATTGTTAGGTGCCGTTGAGTCGGTGTCTGACTCATTTCAACCCTATGTACAACAGATGAAACAATATTGTCAGTGCTTCTCTGCTATTCATAGGGTTTTCAATGGCTGATTGTTTTTTGAGAGTGGGTTTCTAGGTCCTTCTCCCATGCCTACAGCACTTGGTCTTGCCAGGTGGTCTCCCATTCAAGTACTAATCACGTCTGACCCTGCTAAGCTTCTGAGATCTGATAGAATCAGATGCCACAGTGGTATGGCTGCAAGCATATATTTATTACAACCTTTAATTCTTACTATATTACATAAAGTTCTATCTCCTTATGAGGGTTTTGGATCTAAATAGACCTTGGTTCATGTCATCTTTATATTTATTAATCCACTCCTGAAGCTATCCAGAAACAATCAGCCATTGAAATCCCTATGAAGGTCACTATACATTGTATCTGACTCAGTGGCACCTAACAACAACAATGCCCATAGGGAATTTAGCAAGACTCTGTCTCAAATTAAAAAAAAAATTTTTTAAAGGGCTAGGGGTATGGCTCAGTGGTAAAGTGCTTCCCTATCATGCTCAAGGCCCTGGGTTCAACATCCAGGACTGAAAAAAAAAATAAAATAGAACCCAATGAATGAACTTGCTTTTAGGGCCCACATTTTGCAAAGCCCTTAAAATTCCCCCTGCCCAGGAGCTTAGGCTTTCCTTTCTGCCATCTTGCACTTCCCAGTTCTGTTTCCATCAGTGCTTTGTACAGGAAAGTAGCTCCTGGCTTCCAGGTAAGGGGCAAAGTGGGAGGGAAATGCTCTGAGATTTTCCTTCCTGAGATTTTGATGTAAAGGTCATTCTGTTCCAAGTTGGGTTCTTGAAAGCCTCTGACTTGGGAAGATTAGCTTTGTGTCTTAAAAGATCTTGGCTGCAAAAAAAACAAAAAACAAAAAACAAACAAAAAAACAATGGAAGTCTTTAGAATTACAACAAAAATCCACTTACATGATCTTCTGGCATGGGATTTTTTTTTTTTTTTTTTGGCAGTAGGAGGTAGGTTATTTTATTTCCATTATAAATAAAAGTTGAGAACAATTCTATTTCTCCTGTTTGTAATTATTACAGGTTTTCTAGAATATGCCATTAAGCAGTAAAGTGTTGGACTGGCTTATATTGTGGAGAGATGACCAAGATACACTAATTTTATTCATTCTTAACCCAAGTTTTTAGCTATGATCTTATTTATAGATATTAAAATAATTATTCTTTGCCTTAGAACTTACAAATTTTTGATATCCAAATTCTTCATATTGTTCTAGTTCATCTCTTAATTCCGAAATAATTTCTTCTTTCTCTTTCAGTTTTCTTGACAAAACACCCAATTTGACATTTGCTGCATCTTGCAAAGCAGACTTTTCCTCTTCTATATTAAAGTATTGCTGGTGGGGAGGAAGCAGCATTAATTAGACACTAGTACCACCAGAAACTATTTCATTTTTACTTAAGCTGCTGTCTTGTGAATTTATATTATCTTTATAATTTACACACAATTTGTAGTAAATGATTTTCTTTACATCAAAATGTATTATAAGGTATCATGCAATATAGCCCAGTATTGTCCTATAAATCACAAAGCATGATAAAGTACTCTAACCTACCCAGCCATGCAAATAATAATACTGAAGAGGAAGATGACAGATTAAGAGGTCTCCACTGGTATCTTCCCATAGCCATAAGAATTTGGTAGCCATTTATCAACAAAAGTTCCTTTGTGAGAGTTTTGTGGCCCAGGTGGGAGGTTGCATGAGTCTGCTCAAGGCCAGTATCAAGGGGGATTATTTGGAGAGGGCAGGCCTGCACCCAGGTGGCAGGCTCACCAACAGTGGTTCTGGCCATAGACCAAAAATGGCTTCATCCCACTGTGGACTTAGCTATAACCTGTTTGCTCTTGGTCCTACCATCAGAACCATCCACCAAGGAACCCCAGAGGAGTCATAAACTCCCTGAACTGGCCCTGTAACTCAGCTAGAGCCTCACTTGACTGTGCTTTGAGAAAAGTCTTGCCTTTCCAGGGACATATGCCCATCCATCCCCTTGAGTCAAGCCACTGACCTCAGCCCTACAGAAAACCTGCAAATGCTCTGTAACTCAGCCCTAGCACCTCTCAGCTATAATCAAACAGCAGCAGTGTTGCCCATCCTGGAACTATCAGAGAGATAGGCTGTCTTGCCCCCAGAGGCAGACCCACTGAGCTCAACCCCACTGCAGATCTCAAGGCAGCCCTGAAACCCAGGTGCATCTCACAAGTGGTCCAGCCCATGCAGAGACCTGTTGGGAGACATGCCTTCCATACACTGAGGCAGGTCCCCAGTCCTCAGTTTAGAACAGGTCACTAGAGATCACATTTGCTAACAGCATTGACTTCTCACTTGGGCCCACAAGGTAACTAAAAGCAGGAGGAAAGCCTGACATCCCCACCTTCATTTATATCTGTTGCCTTTAGGTATCTTACTGTCAGCTTTTACAATGTACTGTTCCAGACCCCAAGAGGAACCTGAAGACCTCTAGTCCTTGCCCTAAGCCAGCAGTCACCTTGGATTCAAGAAACACCAGGACTGATTATAACCATTTTTATGATAAAAACTACACCCAAGCAATGGTGAGCCTAGAACAGACCATCTCCCAAACAAGGATAGTTATCTGGGATGGGGAGGCTGAAGCCTACAGCAAGAGTACCCATCCGGTGAGAACTAGACGGTGATGAAAGTGACGGCAACTTCTTCCAACCACCTTGCAGAACCAAAACAAAGATCATGGTCAAGCAGACCATACCTTGACCAAGACTGCTGCATTATACCTACCTCCTGTCTCTGCCCCAGTTCTTGTCACCTTGAAGATGGACTTGGGGGTCACTGGGTCCCTTTATCTGTTCCTCTTCCTGGTGTGTCACACTGATTAGATCTCCTTTCTCTGCTTTTCGCCATTATGCATCTCTTTTATTGGCATATTGGGAATCCCAGAGCTGGAAGCTTTTGTGTTAAAGCTCAGGTAACAAGTGTCCAAAGCAGCCCCGTGTCCCAGCTCCAGCGCCACTCTGCCATTGTCCAGGGGTACTTCTGCCTCCCCAGGAAGCTGGCAGAAGGCAAGCTCACCTGGGTCCTTGATGCATGTCTGTAGCCCTCACTCTCAGCTGCAAACCCTGAAAGATTCCTGTAATTCAGCTCTAGCCCCTTTCAGCTATGGTCCATGGCCATCTGGCCAGAACAGAAACCTATCCAATGACCCAGCAAGAGCCCTCTGAGGGGCCTGGATGGAGCCACACTCATCTGCACACCTGCTACAGGCCTGCCATCCATGGATCCAACAGCAGAATCTAACCCAAACCTTTCACCCAGCCCTAACATTGCAGCCCAAGATCCTAAAGGTGGTCGAGTGTTCTGAGGGACCAGAAGGAGCCCAAGCCTGCTGAAATCCCTGGCAATGAGCCAGCCAATCATGTACTCTACTGAGGACCGAGCAGCAGCCACACGACCCAGCTACAACTTCAGAGGCAACTGTGTCACCTCAGGGATGCAAAAGGAGAAAGCATTTTAAAAACCAGTCTGTAAAGATCAGAAGAGGTAGCCAGGCTTGGTGGCGCACGCCTATAATCCCAGCAGCTTGGGAGGCAGATGCAGGAGGATTGCAAGTTCGAGACCAGGGGCAGTCTGCGTAACTTAGCGAGACCCTGTCTCAAAAAATAAAAAAAAAAAAAAAAATGGACTGGGTGCAGCTCAGTGGTCCAGCACTTGCAAAGCATGCAAGTGTGAGCCCCTGGGTTCAACCCCCAGTACAAAAAAGAAAAAAGAAAAAAGAAAGAAAAAAGGTCAGAAGAGGTGCTCAAATGCACAGACAAGAACATAAGTCTACACAGATAATAAAGAACCAGGCAAACATGACCCTACCACAGGAAACCAACAAAGATCCAACAGCAAAAGAATCAGAGATCTACTAATTGCCTGACAAAGAATTCAAAATAATCATCTTTAAGAAGGTCTAAGAAGCCAGGAGTGGTGATGCACGCCTGTAATCCCAGCAGCTCGGGAAGCGGAGGCAGGAGGATCGAAAGTTCGAGACCAGAGGCAGTCTGCATAACTTAGTGAGACCCTGTCTCAAGAAGTGAAAAAGTGGGCTGCGGGTGCAGCTCAGTGGTCCAGCACTTGCAAAGCATGCAGGTGCAAGGCCCTGGGTTCAACTCCCAGTACTGCAAAAAGAAAAAAAGAAGGTCTAAGACATCAAAGAGAACACTGACACATAATTAAACAAAATCAGGGAAACAATGCATGAATAAAACAAGAGGTCAAATAAAGAAATAGAAACAAACACTCTAAACAAATTAAAGATCTAAGCAGAAATCCAGAAAAATACTATGGCAGAACTTAAAAAATGCAATAACAGAGTTTAACAGTAGATTCAATCACATGCATTTAAAAAAAGAATTAATGAAACTGAGGACAGATAAGTAGCCAACTACAGGAACAAAAAGATAAAAAGAATGAAAAAGAAAGAAGAAAGTATACGGGACCTATAGGACCCCATGAAGGAATGAATATGTGAATTATGGAAGGCTCAGAAGGAGAAAAGAGAGAAAAAGTGGCAGAAAAACTTCTTAAAAGAAATAAAATCTTGAGATGTCCTAATTCTCGGGAGAGATAGACATCCAGATTTCTGAAGCCCAGAGGATCCTACGAAAGATCAACCCAAAGAAGAATATTCTGAATCACCGTAATCAAATTCTCAAAAGACAAAGACAAAGAAGATTTTGAAAGCAACAAAGGAAAAGATATTTGTCTCAAATAAGAAAACTTTCATAAGACTATGAGCATATCTTCCACCAGAAACCTTGCAGGCCACAAGGGGTTGATATATACAAAGGGCTGAAAGGAAAATTTTAAAAACCAGCCTAGAATACTATATTGGGCAAAGCTGTCCTTCAAAAACGAAGGAAGGATAAAAAACATTCCCAGACAAACAAAAGCTGAAGGAATTCAGCATCACTAGATCTGCTTACCAGAAATTCTAAAGCAAGTCCCTTGAGTTGAAACTCAAGGACACTATGTAACAATATGAAAACATATAAACATATAAAACCTACTAGTAAACATAAATATATAGTCAAATTCAGAATACTCTAATATTGTAATGGTGGTATATAAATAATTTTTAACACTAGAGTAAATGTTAAAAGACAAAAAAATATTAAAAATAACTAAAGCCACAATAAGTTGTTAATGGGTGCTTACTATAAAGATATAAAATGTGACAATAGCATAAAATGTAGGAGGAGGGGGAGAGTAAAAGTACAGAGTTTTTGTTTGTGATTGAAATTAAGTTACCAGTTTAAAACAGAATTTTTTTCAGGCCAGGCATGGTGGTACACCTCTGTAATCCCAGCAATTTGGGAAGTGGAGGCAGAAGGATCACAGGTTTGAGGACAGAGGTAGCCTGTGTAACTTGTGAGACCGTGTTGCAGGATAAAAATTTTTTACAAAGGAGCTGGGGATGCACTTGCAAAATTATGTGAAAATTCCAGGAAAGTTACTGATAAAATTGAGGTCTGCAGAGGAAGGCAAATGTCTGCTAATAACATGGTATTTCTAGAGAGTACATTTTTAGCCAATAAATTGAAAAAGATAAAAATGGAGAGATATATGAGCCTCTGTGCCTTGCTAAGGGGCTTAGACTTCATCCCACAGGTATGGAGGAAATAATGAAGGATTTTTTATTCAGTACTGAGAGGTTCAATCCAGAGCCTTGTGTATACTAGGCAAGTACTCTACCACTGAGCTGAACCCCTACCCCTTTTCTACTTTTCACTTTTTAAATTTACTTTGAAACAGTCTTACTAAATTGCACAGGTTACCTCTGGCCTTGAACTTGTGATCCTCCTGCCTCAGACTTGCAAGTAGTTTGGACTATAAGAGTGATCAACAGCGTTCAGCTCACAATACAGTATTTTACACAGGGGAGGAGGTGATTAGACTTATGTTTTGAAAGACCACACAAATGACAGGGGAGATAATGGATTAAATGAAGACCTGAAGGAGTAAGAAGGTAAAATCTGTAGGCCAGGCAAGAAATGGTGACTGCCTGAACTAGTTCAGAAATAAGATAAAGGGAGATGAATTTAGAAGGTAAAAACTGAATGGCTTATAGAACATAAAGAGTGAATTTCTGAGCCATTGCCTCATAACAGTTTACTATAAACTTAGTGGCTTGAAACACCTGTGTATTGATTTTCCACTGGTTTCTGTGGGCCAAGAACTCATGCCAGCTTAGGTAGATCTTCTGCATGGGGTCTCACAAGCATATGGTTAAGGTGTCATTCAGGGCTGTGGTCTCATCTGAGGCTCAACTAGGAAAAAGAGCTGCCAAACATACTTAGGGTGTTGGAAAAATTCACTTCCATGAGGCTGTGAGACTGAGGGCTTTGGTTTCTTGGTGGTTATTGGCCAAGGCTGCCTTCAGTTCTTTGTTACATGGAGTTCCCCAACATGGCTTCTTGCTTCCTCCAAGCTTATAAAGGAGGGAGAAACTCGCAAGTCAGATGCCACACTCCATAATCACATAAGCACAGACAGCCTGTTGCCTTTTCTGTGTGCTATTGGTCAGAAGTTAAGTTCCACGTCACATCCTCATGCAGGACACAGGGGGAAATCATCACACCAGGGTATGAACAGCAGGATGGGGTGTCATGGCACCCCTTAAGAGTCTGTCTAACACAAGGACTGACTTGTGGGTTTCCAGCTGGGGAGACTAGGGGTGGGGGTTGTAATGCTGCCTGCGGAGACCAGGATACTTGGGACAACTGGTTGTTGTTGTTAGGTGCCATTGAGTCGGTATCCGACTCATAGCGACCCTCATGGGGTTTTCAATGGCTGAGTGCTTCGGGATTGCCTTGGGAGTGGATTGCCAGGCCCTGCTCCCATTTTTGCGGTGCTGGGAATTGAACTCAGGGCCTCAGAGACTGCAGCACAGCGCTCTACCCGCTGAGCTAAATCCCAGCCCTGGGACAACTGGTAGAGTTAAGAAAGAAGATGCTTTGTATACTTTAGGTTATGATGAGTTTCACATGGCTTATTTTATAACTCTTACTTTCATAAACTTTACCTTCCTGCAGTTTCACCTATTTTCTTTCTCTTTTTTCAACACAAAGCCTCATTCAGGCCATTAACAGTGCTCTAGGGAAATGAATTCTTCCCAGTCCTAGGAGATATGTCCTGCCTTTGGCAAAAGCCCACTTTGGTTTCATAAGTGAGAGACCAGAAAATTTAATACCCTCTAAATACTAAAATGTTAGCATTTCATTTCATGATACTATTCCTTGGACAACAACAAACAAACAGAAACACAAACATAAAAAATTCCCACCAACCAACCCACCAAAAACCCCTGTCGTACAAATGATTTAACACCTAGACAGCATTTGCTGTGGTAAAACTTAGAATGGATGAATGGAATATAGCTGTTCTCACTGAAAAAGATTCTATTCCTCTGTAATCCTTAAGAGGTGGAAGAAAACAATCTACAAAACAATGGTTCTATTGCAAGAATTATTACTTTGCTAAGTCAAAGACTTTCAAAAACAATTTTAACAATTTTATCATTTTGACAAATGCATTTTTAACATAACAGCCTTGAAACAGATTCAGGTAATTTTTCAATGAATTTTTATCTGTATTTCAGAAAGTAAAGAAGAGGACAAATCAGGAATGCTTTCCCTGAAACAAATACTACTACCTTCTGTGAATAAACAGATTAAAGTCCCCGCAAAAAGGACAAAGCGTTGCTCATAATGACCTCAAGGTTATCAAAGAAGAGCTGTGATTATTTGATGATAAAGACATCATGGGAAAATATTTAAAGCTCACTTACATCTACTTCCCCTTTTCCCAAAAAAATGATAGGCCACTTTCTTAGGAGGTGGAAAACTTTTTACAAAAATATTCTCTGGCTTCATGATGATACAACTGCCACTGGTTGTTTCTTAACATCACACGTTTACAGTGGAACCCAGGGCCTTGTGCATACTTTGCAACTGCTCTACCAATGAGCTCTACCCCCAACCCCTTTTTTATTTCTCATTTTGTTTTTATTTTGAGACAGGGTCTCACTAAGTTGCACAGGTTAGCTCTGGCCTTGAACTTATGAGCTTCCTGCCTCAGCCTCCTGAGATGCTGGGATTCTAGGTGTGTACCATGGTGCCTGGCTGCATCACACTTTTTTTTTCTTTTTAACTCATCTGTATTTGTTACCTTTTAAAGCAGAATGTGACTTGGGCACTACATTTCCATTCACAAGCTTTGCTGAGTTACTTTTCAAGGGCTTTACAACACATCTAGGGAAGTTTAAATCTCTGAACAATACTTTCCTTTGGAAAACAAGCCCCGTGTAAGAGTTCCCCCTGTGCATCACACATTTTTTAAAAGGTCAACCACAGTTATTAAGTTTTCATAATTACATTTTCTGTGTCCTATGTAACATAAGTTTTTTTTCAGCAATACTTATTTTATATACTAATAATTTATGTTAGAACTGAGTTTAAGGTTTATATTTGTATATATTTATTTTTATTGTTTTATTTATGCTCATAAAGTTTGTGCTTGAAATATAGCATATATTTTGTTCACTATTTTAAAAATATCTATGAATCTTAAATATTTTAAAATATTATTATTAATAGCACTTTGTCTATTTTATAAACAATAAAGATTAGAGGTGTGGCCTTGTTGTCTCAGCTGCTGGCAAGGCTGAGGTGGGAGGACGGATTGAGCCCTGGAGGTTGAGGCCAGCCTGCACAACATAGCAAGACTCCATCTACACAAAGCAAAGCAAAGAAAAAACAAAAGAGACAACCAAACAAAACACAGCCAGAGGTTTGTTTCAGACAGCCTCCTCCTGCTCCCTCATGGTCTGTAGCTAGAATAAGCTGTGCTAACTTTATGTTCCCAGGGTTTGTAGTTTTCTTAAAGTCATTAGGGAGACACTCACGGTGGTTTGGGTTACATTTTATTGCATGTGTTAGGAGGGCAATAACAAACCAGAGGATGAGTCTGGGATGTCTTCCTATGAGGAACAGTTAAGGAGTTGGTGGCTTGATCGGAAAGGAAGAAGATACATGACTAGTGGAGTTTCCTTCAAATACCTAAGAGATGATATGTGGAAGAGGGGTTAATTTCAATCACCTTTCCTTCTGAATGCCAGTGGTGGATGAACCAAAAAGGAAGGTCTGAAGCCCAAAACTTAGATATGAAAACTTGCTTTGTTTCCCTAGTCTATCTGAACATAGCTCTAGCCTCTTGTGTCTTTCTACAAAAAATAGCAAATATGATGGCGTGTATGGAGCCTTTTGCACCACACCTGGACCACAGTAAATAACTCAGTGAGGGATGATGGCTTCTGTTAGCATTCACTATCTGCCAAGGAGAGAAGAGGATATTTACTTGAGCATTGTCGCTCATCACCTGTCACAAACAGCACCTAAGTGAAAAGAATAACTAGAAGTATAGGAGGGCTGGGGTTTAGCTCAGTTGGTAGAGTGCTGCTCTGTACTCTCTGAGGACCTGGGTTTGATCCCCAGTAAGACAAGTAATAATAATAATAATAATAATAATAATAATAATAATAGTAATAAAAATAATAATAAAAAATAAAAATTAAAATTAAAAAAATGGGAAAAGGATGTGGCCAGTCCACTCCCAAAACAATCAGCCATTGAAAACCCTATGAAGGTCACTATGAGTCAGACCCAACTTGACAGCACCTAACAACATAATTTCATTCTTTCTAGGGGTTGGGGTTTAACTCAGTAGAGCACCTGATCTGCACTCTCTGAGGACCTGGGTTCAATTTCTATCACAGCAAAAATGGGAGGATGTGGTAATCCACCCCTGAAAACAACTTTGAAAAAATCAGCCATTGAAAACCCTATGAGGGTTGCTATGAATCAGACCCAACGTGATGGCACCTAAAAACAACAACAGAGGTATAGGCATTGGTTGCAGTCCAGGAATTCAGGTCTATAGGAAACTGGAGGCCAAGCTTCTGTAGGGCTCTCTTACACCTCTGTACCCTTTCTCCAATTGAAATCTCTACCTCTCCACCTCCTTCTCTTTCTCCAAATTTCCCCTAACAGAAAGTTCCATGAGGATCCTTTGGTTAGTCCAGATTTTTCTCGTAGGCAAAAGAAAACCAAGGTAAATTAGTATACGCCAAGAGGGCAATGGCTTCACTTCCTGGCCTCTAAGGAACATTTGCATTGGTAAAGGAGAGGGTTGTTCTGCGGTTCTTTGACTCAAGGGAATGTAGTTCTGATGGTGATATCCCAAGTATTCGGGGGGCTATGGAACGGCCTAACTCTTTTGAACAATGGTGTGTATTCTCCTCCCCTTACTACATCACTCAAAAATAACTTTGTATGCAAAGATCCAGGCAAAGACATCTGCAAATATTCACAGGACCTGTTGTGTACAATTCCGGGCCGGGCACAGAGTAAGAAACCAACTAGTGCAGGTCTGAGACAATCCTCCAACACCTAGGTGAGTGATAGGATTTCTTTCAGAATTCATGAAAAAATTTTCAACCAATCAAATTTCAATACAAATGTAAAAAAAAAGAGAGGTTTTTTTTTTTTGAAGTGGAAGTAAGCAAAGGATTTTAAAGGTTATATGACAGAATAAAAAAGGAAAGAAAAATTTAAGACACAGATTGAGTAGGGGAAAAAAATCCCTAACTTCACTTAGATACTGAAACATTTGGGATTGGGGTGAGGCTCATTGGTAGAGTGCAAGGTCTTGTATAACACACACACGTGCACACACATTATAATGCTAAAATATTTAATACAAAAAAGCAATATAGAGTCACAATAAAAAAAAAAGATCATCTTAAATATATAGTTTCAAAGTAGCTAGTCTTGGAATGAATCCCAGGGTTATATGATGAGAAAAAGATCACAAATCAATAGAAAAAGAAGATATCCAATGAATGATGCTCCAATAACTGCTTATTAGTTTGAAAACTAGTGATGCTATTCCTGACCTTTACTCTGCCATTCTTTCTGATAGTTTTATAAGTGCCTAAATCCCTATATTAATTCCTACGTGTTTGAGATACCTACAGTAATTTTTCTTTTCTTAGGGAAATGTATATTAGCTAATACATTTACAAAACCAAACTAGCTAAGATATAATTTTAAAAATATTTTCTTCTATATGAAAATTAAGTACTATAATATCCACACAAAATTGTTTAAAAGTTAAATACTATAGATTTAGAAACTTACTCCATAGATGAAAGAAAAGTACCTATATCCTTAACTGTTCTGCAGAGGGCAGCAGAGAGTCACTTACACTCGTCCTCTGCTGAAAATGCATACTTCTGTTGCACTTTGAATTCTCCCCTGCTCTTTCTTGTGACCAAACCTTAACAAACTGGGTGACCAGGATGAAGAAGGCTTTGTGAGGTCATGCATCAAAACAATGCCAACAAACCAAAGTGAACAGTCAAATAATGACTTTAATATCAACAATTTTTTAATTGGATAAGGCAACTAACCACAATTAACACTTTAGGTTAAGCATGTTTAATTGGCACATGCTTATTAAAAAACTGGTGAATATGAAGAATTTAATCCTCTTAGGGATTTCTACTTCTAGCAGTAGAAATTGTATATGTAAAGAGTGAGAATCATTATCCAGCTATACTTTTTGAACATCTGATATACATTAAGAAACATATCAGTGTCCCAGAAATTACTGAAATCTCAATGGACTATAAAAGCATATTTTAATAAATCATAGAATTCTGAATTACTCTCCCACTATAAACAAGAATTCTGGAGAAGGTAGATTAAATGCATCTATGAGTTGAGAAGAAAGCAAGGAAACCCAGAGAAGTAAGTAGAGCACTGAAGCTGCCCCTTACTTCCAAGATATTACTAAATCAGGTAAATGTGAGCTTTGGTTTCCAACTCATTACAAGAGACAAATAAGTCCTCTTCAGAGTGTAATAATAGGAGACCACTCCATTAAAGTTGGAACACCAAAGGGAGAGGGCTAGCCTTTCAGGGTAGCAAAGAACTAGAAGTAACCATCTCGAGCCTTGAGGACCCACTCCCACCACACTGCACTAGAATTAGCTCCTGTCTAGAAACTGGCTCTCAACACTTTAAACAGGTCTTTTGCAAAAATGTGTTTAAAGTATTTAAAAGTAAAGATGTCACATTGAAAATGAAGGTGTGCCTGAGTCATGCCATGGTATTTCCAGTTACATCATATGCTTGCGAAAGCTGGACATTGAATAAGGGAGACAGGAAAAGAACTGATGCTTTTCGAATATCAAATATACTATGGACTGCCAAAAGAACCAACCGTTCCATCCTAGAAGAAGGGCAACCAGGGTGCTCCTTGGAAGCAAGGATGGCTAGACTGTGTCTTACTTATTTTGGACATGTTGTCAGGAAGGACCAATCCCCGGAGAAGGACATCATATTTGGGAGAGTGGAGAGTCAACAACAAAAAGGAAGACCCTCAACTAGATGGATTGACACAGTGGCTGTAACAATAGGCTTAAACATAAAAATTATCATGTGCCTGGCAGTGTTGAGGAGTGTTTTGTTCTGTTGTATATCGGGTCTCTATGAGTCAGACCCAACTTGATGGCACCTAACAACAATGGCACCTAACAACAACAACAACAACAACAAAAACTGCCTTTAAGTATAGGAAGCAAGAGAAAAGAAAAAAACCAAAAATCTCTTCTGAGAATTTATAACCACAAGGTGGCCCAACTGTTTGTCCCTCAGATTCATATATTTAACTGGTCTAAAAAATACCTGAAGCTGATAAGTAGGTTACAGTGGTCACAGATTCAGGAGCCTCACAGAATCAAACACAAATACCCCCTGAAGAAACATACCTTTATTCCAGGCCTCAAAGAAAATTCTCACAAGAACATGAGTTCACAGTCAAAACTCATGAAACTCAAAAGTAAATGACATATCATGACTGAGAGCTGTCAATTGTGAGAGCCAACACTTACCAAGACCCTCAAAAATGGAAGATATGGAAATTATGAAACACAAGATATAAATTAAGCATATTTAAACATGCTTTCACAAAGGAGGGTTAAAGAGGTAATAGGCCTTTTCAAACATGTCTTTTTTTTCATGAACAAAAATTTTAAACATAAACCAAAATAGAAAAAAAAATTGCTTGCCATACACCTATCCATTTGTTTGCACATAAGTATTTCCAAGGAAATCTTAGATATCAAGTTACTGATCTTGAAACATTTCAAGATGCAGCTCTAAGAATTAGGGAGTTTTTCTTATATAATTACAATGCCACCATCATATCTACCAAAATAAACAAATAATTCCTTCATATTATTTAACATCAATTCAATAATAAATTTCCCTCAAAACTCCCTCTCTCTCTCTCTCTCTCTCTCTCTCTCTCTCCCCCCCTTTTTTAACAGTTGGGTTATTCAAATCAGGATCCTATCTAGCCCCACATGTTGCATCTGGTGAACTGTCTCTAATTCCTTTGAACCAGAGTAGAATATATTTTCTTTTCTCTGTCTCATCTACTACTGTAATTGCCACTTAAACTACTATAGATAATACTTATCTTCCTTCCCTCTTTTTCTTTCTTTTTTTCTGTCTTCCTCTATTAAATATATTTATTAAAACCCTTTTTATACCAAGAACTGTACTAAGCACTAAGACTTTGGTGAACAAAGTCTTCATAGTGTTTGTCTTTGTAGACTCCACCACTGTCTCCATTTTTCCAAAGTATTATTAACACTGTCTTAGGAGTAGTCATCCTAAAGGACAATAAGGTATCGCTCTTTCTCCTAGAAAATTCAAGTGAACCCCATAATCTACAGAATAACTTTAGAGATATGGGTGAGAGTTTGACTCTCGGCTTCATCAGTGACTAGTTCTGTGACTTTGAAACATGCTGCTTATTAACATTGTTGTACCTACAAAATGAAGATATTGATGCATACTTTGATGATTACTCCATGGAGTGAAACCAGGCAAAAGATACTTAGACTTCATCTCTGGGCACCACATTTTGGTTAAGCCAGCTGGCCCAGAAAATGCTGCAAATGCATATACAAAACTGGGATGAACTTCTAATCAGCAAGAACACTAACTTAGAATACATCGTTCCTAAATGTATTCTGTTGTTCATAACACAACTCTCTGAGCCACATCAGGATTGAAGAGTTGTAACCAAGGAACCAAATTGTTAATTTAACTTCTATTTCAATTTCAATGAACAAATATGGTTAGTGCCCACCATGTGGGACAATGTAACATCTAGCTATAGTGACCATGTGCAGTTCTCTGACCAGCTCCCACTTTCCCTTTCGCATGCTGTTGGAAGTGGGAAGCTTTTTTGCCTAATCAGTTATATCTAAACAGCCTCCTCCTCTCATATAATGTAATCGCTCTCTTCTGTTTGGTTACCCTCCCCCCACCCCTCAACATACTCCTTGATATTATCTCCTGGGAGGGGTATATGACTCTGGATTAGCCTGGGGAGAGGGAAACAATAACCAGAGCAGGTCATTCAGGGTCAGTCTTGTGACTCTTATAGTACCCATTTAGAAAGAGATGCTTTCTTAATTTGCCTCATGTGCAGAGAATCTGAGAATTAAGTCATCAGAGTAGAGGGCAGAAGCTGGAGTTGGAGAATTTCTTGATGACATTAAAGCACCAAGATCTAGCTTTTCCCAAAGTCATTACTAGCTCTATGTTTTTCAGTTACTCAAGCTAATAAAACTTTTTTT
>VMDO01021300.1:0-35696 GCA_007922755.1 Pedetes capensis
TATTGCCAATTATATACGGAAAACATTTATTGTAGAAGGTAATGATATCAGAGATCTATTTTAAATGATATTTTTCTTGTTAGTATTATGCAAAGTAATATGATAAAATTGAATGAAATAATAGTTCTGACAATATATATCTGAAGAAAGAAATGGTAGTAAATTTTTAGATGATAACTCTTTTAACATACTATTTTCAACAACATAAAAATGACCATGTGCCTGGCACAGAATCGGGGGATAGTTTCATTCTGTTGTACATAGGGCCATGATGAGTTGGATTGAACTGGATGACACCTAAAAACAACAGCAACAATTTTCAATAATAATCAAAGCAAATTATCTATGGATAAACTGAAAATAATAGAAATATGAATATTTGTTTTTATAATTAACAATGCATAAAAATGCTAGACTTCACTCTCACCTGACCAAATGACCAAATATATCAAGAGAAAGCACCTATCATTCAAAAGACATCTTCGTCAGTCACTTAAGTCCTTTCTCAAGATCATAAATATTTACTCACTGGAGACAGTTACATTTCCATTTTTAGGTACACGGATTCACCATGCTTAGATAAAATGGTTGCATTCTAAATTGAAATTGTGATTGTGGGGATAGATATATCTGGTATTGTGAGAATATGTTTTCACTATAAATCAATTAGTGTATTACCTTGTAAGCCTTTCATGAGTTTGGATGTCATGAGTCATCTCCTGAGAATTAGACTCTGTCAAATATTGCTACTGTTCACAAATTGAACTTTTCTACACTTTTTGCTACACATGCTGATGTACTCATTATTCTTGTTCCCATTACTCCTAGCACATAGGCAGGCCATAACATTTATGATTGCCAACCCAATGTGAATGTTTAGTGAAAGGTGGCATCCCTAGGCCAAAGTAGGTAAAAGGAAATGTGTTTTTTCCACAGTCTTTTGTTAGAAATATCAGACATACAACACAAACTATACACATGTTGAACACTCGTTCCATAAATTAGAACCTCTACAGATATAAATGATGAACTCACCAATTATTTTTAGTCTTGTAGACAGCAAGAGTGATCTCTCATAGCTTATCATTTTCCTACCTAAATAAATTAGTTTATCTCCTCTGTTCACCATGTATCTCTTGAAGATGAATTCTGCAACTTGTTAGGAGTGATTCCATCTCTAGAAAGACATATTTTGAATTACATAATGATACAAACCTAAACAGAAATTAAATAAGAATTAAATATTGAAATTATATATATGCATATCTATCATATATGTATATATAGTTTATTTTTAAATCATTGACATTTATTCTAATTTTCATTACTTTGTGTAGTGCTAGATATATGTTTCATGTGTACTTAATACACTATATTTTTAGTTTTTAAAGTTTTTGTTTTATTTTAACTTTAAGCAAGGTTTCAATTCTCTGAGCTCAAATGTCCTTTTTATCTCTATTTTCATTACCAAAGCATATGTACACCTTTTCTGGAAATATTTTGCCTGAATACAATTTCATCTGTCAATCTTAAGTTAAAATTTTGTCTGTAGCAGAAATGCCATTATAATTTTCAGGCCCTGTACTGCAATGTAAAGTAAAATTATCTCACATAGTTTAGTCAATGATTTATATTATAGTTGTCTCTTATTATTATCTCATTTATGTTATACTATTTTAAAATGTCTAAATAGTAAGACTGAATATTTCCTTCCACATATCCCAAAATGAATAAAGAATTTGAAAAATGGTTTTATAAGTTAAACTAAATGTATATAAAATATTAAGTATTCATAAAACCACACACACAGAAAAACTGAATATCTATCTGTCTAGTTGTCTGTAGAGACAGGCAAACAGACATGGAAGTATCATAACAAAATCCATTAATTTGTACACTAGCTAAAATTATTAATAAAAAATAGAAATATAACTTCAAGTTGATTCTTGCCAGAAGTTAACTTGCAGTTCATAACTTCCAAGTAAATTTAACTTTTAATGTATCCTCCATTAAAAATACTCTATTATGGCCCTGCATACAGTGTTTTTCCTGTCTGTTTATCAATTATGGTTATCTTTTCTTTTGCCTTAATATCATTCCCATCAAGTCACACTTAAGGTGAACTGTCTAACATTGGTGCTGTAATATAGCTACAGACATTTCTTACATGTATCTGAAATTCACCAAATTTTCAAATGCTAAAAAATAGTTATGTATTTATGCACAAAATAATAATTCATCTAATGAAGGAAGATAATTATGGAATTACACTCTTCTCTAGATGAAATAGGATTAGGAGTGTCAGACAGAATGAATGTCTGTCTAACTAATGTGCAAAACAATTATAGTTATGGCACTTTGTAGATTTCATCTTCACTGGAAAGTCATATGTCTTTTAACCAAGAAGCATGTCTCAAGGAATTTAATAGAATAAAATATTTAAAATTATTCAACGAATTCTTACTGAGATTTCACAATGTGTCTATTTATAATTTGTATTAAATTTTTCATATGCTAGTTATCAGATTTGCCAGTTATGAAAGCAAGATGTTTTCCCTGCCTGTGAACATTTTAAAATACATGCTGATATTTCTGCATTATGTAATAACTTAGTTACTGTGGCTCTCATTTTAAGTACCTTACCTCATGGGAATGAATGAATGTGGGCTACCAAGTGGAACATTGTATTCAGCCAGCTATGGCCAAAATAATGGGTCTTATGGCACATAGCACAGTACAGAGAAAAGGACAAAAATTAATGATCTGGTTTATCTGTATTATTAATTGTTGTTCCATCACAAGTTACATTATAAAGAATACAATACTTAAGCAATCATTACTGATGCTTTTTATTTGGATTTTAAGTGCTAAAAATAATTTATGAATGAAACTGATAAACATGATCAATAATTGAGAAGTCATGTTCTCAGTTCCAATGCATTTGATAAATTTGAAATGATCCTGTTATATGGTTCCAAGTAGTACTTGTACTTCACAAATCTAGGTAAATCTAGGTAAGAATAAACTGTTGTCACATCAGGAAAAATTGCCAATAATAAATATGAGCTAAGAAAAATAAAATTCAAGTTCCAACTAACATTTTGGAAGGCTCTAGGATTTTGAAAAATGTGTTGCAAGCAATATTGTATATCATGTCACCATTTGAGGAAAACATTGCCAAGCAGTATCTACATTTAAAATGCCACTTTGCTTTGCTTAAACTGAATTTTGGGTCAGGCTCTGTGATAATTGTTACTCAATTCCAGAAACCATTGTTATGTTTCTTGAAATTTCTGCCCCTTAAAACTGGTCTGAAAAAAAAAAAAGCTCATCAAATTTCAGTTGAATGACTTTTGCCTTAGATTTATTTTATTTACAAAATAATGGCTTTATACACTAGATACATGTCTTATTTATGATCTATGAAAGAATATTTTTCAGAAATGATTCTACTTTGTTTGACTTAAGGGTAAACCATCCTTATCCCTGTCACTGTAATAAGGAATACTAGGTATTGTGGTCTGCCACCTCAAATCACATTTCTACTTTTCTGGTGCTAGGAGAAGGGTATGGAGACCATTCCAGTTATCAAAATCTGATAAACTCACAGATTCATAATAAGATAGGAAAAATTGTTCCAAGACATTATAGTGGGCTACCCTATATACGTTGAACATATATATATAGGGTAGCCCACTATAATACCTACATATATAGGATAGCCCACTATAATGTCTGCTTCATTAGGTCCATGCCTTGTGTAATCCAGTCTCCAAAAGTACGGACATGACGTGACCTACTGCTTGCTTTTAAATAAATGTACGCACACATGATTACATGTACATGATTATGCTATTAAGATTTTAGTGTCTTTTCTTGGAGTCTCCTTTTCTCTGTTCTCTTCTCTCTTTTCCTTTCTCTTTTCTCCTCCTCCTCTTTCTCCTCCTCCTCCTGCTCCCCTCCTCCTCCTCCTCCTCCTCCTCCTCCTCCTCCTCCTCCTTCTTCTTCTTCTTCTTCTTCTTCTTCTTCTTCTTCTTCTCTCTCTCTCTCTCTCTCTCTCTCTCTCTCTCTCTCAATCTCTTGCTTGTTTTGAAATTGCTTTGAAAAATAAAGCAATATTGGAAACTCTGTGGAACTGTTGAAAGTCTCTAAGAACTGAAGGCAGCCTGTCACTCAATATAGAAAAAACTAAAGCTCTTGCATGTAAGTTTCAAGAAACTGAATTCTGCCAGCAAAATGCATGATCTAAGAAGCAGACCATTCCCTGATAAAACCTCTGAGCTGACTAAAGCCCTAGTTGACAAAAAACTTAGTTGCTAATCAAAAGACCCAGCCACCATGCCATGCCTGAGGCACTAAAATACATATAAATAGTTAAAAATAAATGAGTGCTGTTTACCTATGATGCATTTATTGAAATATTGTTATGTTGTATATAATAAATACAGATACTGTAATTTCATGGTTAATATTTTCCATGATTATCACTATCATTAAAACAAAACTACCCAATTAGATTCCAATTTTGATTGAGTTCTTTACACTCATGGTCTTATTCACTTTTTTATTATTTATACCTGCGTGCCTGTATTACTGAAGTTTAAACCTAGGACCTTGCTCATACTTTCCAAGTGCCCTACCACTGAGTTGCAAGGTCAGCTCCTTTTTAGATTTTTTTATTTTGAGGAAAGTTCTTGCTAAGTTATGCAGGCTACCTTTTGCCTCAAACTCAGGATAATTTTGTCTTTGCTTGCCAAGTTCCTGGAATTATAGGCATGTGCCACCATATCCAGCTTGATCTTATTATCTTTAGACACTCTCTCTCTCTCTCTCTCTCTCTCTCTCTCTCTCTCTCTGTATATATATATATATATATATATATATATATATGGTCTAAAGATATATGTGTATATATGTATATATATACTCACATATATATATACATATATACAATATATTGTTGTTGTTGTTGTTAGGTGCCGTCGAATTGGTATCTGACTCATAGCGACCCTGTATACAACAGGTGAAACGCTATTGTCAGTGCTTCTCTGCTGTTCATAGGGTTTTCAATGGCAGATTGATTTTTGGGAGGGGGTTGCCAGGTCCTTCTTCCAAGCCTACAGTATCTGGTGTTCTCTGGCGGTCTCCCATCCAAGTACTAACCAGGCCCGACCCTGCTTGGCTTCCGAGATCTGACGGGATCGGATGCCACAGGACTACGGCTGCAGGCTATACAATACACACCCATACACACACACACACACACACACACACACACACACACACAAACATATATATATATATACACATATATACACAATGTATATACCCATATATATACATATATATATTTAAATTTTAATTAAGAGGAGAAAGGAGACTAAAGAGAAGGGAGGGGGACAAGAAGAAAGGGTTAGGGGAAAAGAAAAATATTATAGATAGAATCTAGATTTAAATATATATAATACACACAAAACACTTGCAAACAGAAGGAGGATTGTTTGCAGAAAGGAAGGTGATTAGCATGTGTGAGGAAAGGGGATATGAGAGGGTAATGGGGGGTGAACATGAGTATGTATATTCGCATGCATGTATGGAAATTTCATGATGGGTCATTAATTTGTACAGTAACTAAAAATACTAACAAAAGTGTAAAAGTGTGTGTGTGTGTGTGTGTGCATGTGAAATCCTCTGTCTGTCAGTTGCAATAATCAGAGATTTAAACTGAAATATAACAGTCTTATCAGGAAATGCACCCTTTATCTCTTTGATGAAGTACTTATTTCCTAGATAC
The DNA here is from genome assembly GCA_007922755.1 of Pedetes capensis. Taxonomy (NCBI): domain Eukaryota; kingdom Metazoa; phylum Chordata; class Mammalia; order Rodentia; family Pedetidae; genus Pedetes; species Pedetes capensis. The sequence continues at coordinate 5,795 of VMDO01021300.1, forward strand.
TAAGTCACTACATATAACAGCCAGGTTGTGCTCACATTAATGATTCTAACCTGCTGTATTTCATTTATTTCATTTTTATCAGTTTTCCACCACCAATGCAAGGTAGAATCAAGGAGTCTATGATCAGGGCAAGTACTGTGTCATCATAAAATTTGGGGAACTGTTAATAATCATGTTCAGCACTTTCCACATTTTTTAGCCTTTTAGGATTCCCTTTTCCATAGAGCCAAAGAACCAAATTTATTTTAGCTGTTCGAAAAATACAGAACTAAATGTTGAATACAATAAGCTAAATGTATTGTTCTGGTAGTGAATGCTTGCTTATTTACACAGAAATTGTAAATATTGGTTAATTGCTTGAAAGAGCAGTAAAGATTCTTTTCAGGTTTTCTGAAGCCTAATATATGATTAACACTTAATCTTAACTATTGTTAACTAATTTTTTAAGAATTAAATTTTTTAATATGTCCTGGGGGCTGGGATTTAGCTCAGTTGGTAGAGCACTGAGCTGTAGTCTCTGAGGTCCTGAGTTCAATTCCCAGCACCGCAAAAATGGGAGAAGGATGTGGCAACCCACTCCTAGGGCAATCCCAAACAATCAGCCATTGAAAACCCTATGAGGGTTGCTATGATTTGGATACCGACTTGAAGGCACCTAACAACAACAACAACAATATATCCATACTTGGAATTGTACAGTATAATACTAAAATTTGGAAAGCATTCATAACTTCTAGTTTTATTGAAAATGAATTTATTTTTATTGTTATTTAAAACAAACTGATGTACATAATTAGGAATTTATCCTTTCTTGAAACTGATGTTACATAGGATAGGAAGGAACTTTACTTCAGTTTCTTTAATCAGTTCTTAGATCAAAAAGAATAGATAAAGTAGTGGTTGGGTGTATACTTTTCCATTGTCTACTGAATTTTACAATAAATGGACAAAAGATTGAGGTTGGGCATGATTTTCGTTCACTTGGTTCTATAATCAACACCCATGGAAACAGCAGTCAAGAAATCAACAGTGCATTGTTTTGGGGAAAGCTGTAGCAAAAGATCTCTTTAGATTATTGAAAAGTAAAGATGTCACGTTGAAGACGAAGGTGCACCTGACTCAGACCATGGTATTTTCAGTTGCATCATATGGTTGTGAAACCTGGACATTGAACAAGGGAGACAGGAGAAGAATTGATGTTTTGGAATTATGGTGCTGAAGACAATTATTGAATATACCATGGACTGCCAAAAGAACCAACAGATCTGTCCTAGAAGAAGTGCAACCAGAATGCTCCTTGGAAGCAAGGATGTCTAGACTGCATCTTACATATTTTGGATATGTAGTCAGGAGAGACCATTCCCTGGAGAAAGACATCATGTTTGGAGAGTGGCCAGTCAACAACAAAAGAAAGGAAAGCACTCCAGTAGATGGATTAACACAGTGTCTGCAACAATGGGTTTAAACATAAATAAGATCATATGCCTGGTACAGAATTGGGGATTGTTCAATCTGTTGTACATAGGGTCCTTATGAGTCATAAGTCAGACTCAACTAAATGGCACCTAACAACAATAATGAAAATAGGAATATATAATGTATAAATGGTGTCCAGTTAGGCACAGAGGTACCCACTTATAATCTCAGTACTTGGAAGGGAAAGGAAGTCAAATTACGACTTTGAGACTAGACTGGATTACACATAGCAAAACTATGACTAAATAAATAAATAAAAACATTGCCTAAAATGTACAAGTAATTACCATTTACAATCTTACTCAAACTTCTTCATTAGGGGCTGTAAAATTCCATGAAGATCACAATTGTATTCCAATAAAATTTTATTTACCAAAATAGGAGAAGAGCCAAACTGGACCTAAAGGGCTGTAGTTTATTGAATTGTAAGGAAATTCAAAATTGTGAGTATCAATATTCAAAAGATGGGCTATTTATCTGATTGCCCATCCTCAAAAACTAGGATATGAGTAAAAATTTGAGGATTGGACTGGGTATGGTGGCTCACATCTGCAATCCCAGCAATTTGGGAAGTGGAGGAAAGAGGATAGGGAGTTCAAGGCCAGAAGCAGTCTATGCAATTTAGCAAGACTTTGCCTCAAAACAAAGATAAATAAAAACAAAATAGAAAAGGGGTGGGGCTGTGAGTGTAGTTCAGTGGTAGAACATTCTCTTAGCATAAAAGAGGCCCTGGGTTGAATTCAGTAGCAGAAAAAAACAAAAAAGAAAAAGAAAGAGAGGGAGGGAGAGAAGGAGGGAAGAGGGAAGGAAAGGAGGAAAGAAAAAGTAATATGCTATAATGCCTTACCGTAAATTTTTCTCTCTGTTTTCTTAAAAATTTGTGGCCTTTATGCAGTTGTCATTCAAATTGTTTCTGTACACACAGAAGTTCCCACAAAATGTATGCACATTTAAAGCAATGTGTATTACTTTTCAAAGTTGAGTGGAATTACAGTAACAATGTGTAATATAATGCTTGCTCAAAACATTGGATTAATCAAATATATACTAGTGACACATATTCTTAAAATAGCAAAATGAAAAGTTTTTGTCCCAAGATATATGTAATTTTTTGGAGCACACTCTGTAGGTATTTTGAGGACACAAAGATTGTTTTAGACATCCTGATGAATGTGTTGTGAGAACAGAAAAAGAGGCAGAAAATGAAACAGTCTTTATTTGATTTTCTGTTACTTCATTGCTACAAGATGTCTTACCAGGAGGCTTTCAGGAGTAAGTACAGCCTAATGTTCCTTAGTAAGACTAAATCTGCTTACTAAGGCTCATAAAAGCCCAGAGTTTATTCTTGTTAGACTTCTTGCCAAGATTGGTTAATAAAATGCAACCAAATAAAACCTAGTCATCTTTCTTAAATTTCCACAAGAACTCTCTAGAGTTCTATAATGCTTCATTTATCTTGTTTGTCCTTTCTTACTGCCCTCCCCTATACACTGAGATGTGAATAAGGAAGATCCAAGCACACTTTTACCCTTACTTACTTTACTTTAAAATCATCCTGTTTTATACAAAGAGTGCCAAAATATATATATATATATATGCACATCTTGGGATGAAAATTCTTCATTTTGAAATTTCTGCCTCATGTGGACATGAATTACCTACTACATCATACTACAGGTTGCTACTGTAATTCAATTTAATTTGACTTTGAAAAGTAATATATTGATAACAGCCCTTAAAATGAATATACATATATATGCACACACACACACACAAACAGTATAACATTGGAAAGGTGTAATCTGTTTTCCAACATGCTACTATTTTTACTGTTGTTGTTGTTGTTTTCCAGCACTGATAGTTTGAACCAAAGGTCTTATGTATGTTAAGCAAGTGATCTATTAATGAGTTGCACCCCAAGTCAACTTATTTTTATTATTTTTTATTCTGAAACAAAGTCTTGTTAAGTTGTGCAGGCTGCCTGTGGCCTTGAACTCGAAATCCTTCTACCTCAGCCTCCCGAGTTGTTGGGATGACAGGCAAGCACCACATTTGACAACATTGTGGTTTTTATAGATCAGTCCCATGGATAAAAGCTTGATTTATTCAAAGTTATTTCTCACTTTATTCCAGAATGAGAGAAACCAAGTTCAAATTTTGGCACAATTTGGTCAGGAAACTAAATGCTAATTATGAGAGATATCTTGAGTCCATTTGCCTTTCCTGTATCTCACCGAATATTTCTTTTAACTTTGACAAACATCAAGCTAGATAATATTTTACCTTCTAATTTCTAATTTACCATTCTTACCTAAAATATTGTTATTGGTGTGCAAACTTCAAAATTCTTTTTCCTTCTATGTTTAGTCATATAATTTAACTTCCTGAACCTTTTGAAATCCCGATCTATGAAGACTGCAGCCTTCATGGTCTGTTAATCTACTTCCTCATTCAGCCTACTAGAACATATAATTATCTTCCATTTCTGTGCATCATAGAAGTCATTTCCATAACCTTTTCTGAGATTCCATGGATTTTCAATTGCTAACTACAAAAGGAATATTTATTATGGTATATCAATTGATATTATACCCTGTAATTCTTAACCACTGTGTCTATGGACTTTTGCGATGTGGTGTTGCAATGTGATTTATCAAAAACAGAGATTATGAGTCAGTCTTTATGGCACACACCTGTAATCCCGGCACTGGTGGCTGAGGCAAAAGGATCTCAAATTAGAGGCCAGAGGCAGCTTGAGAAATTTGGTGAGATTTTGTCTCATAAATAAACAAAGAAATAAAAAGGCCTGGGAGGTGGTGGTGCAGCTCAGTGGGAGAACACTTGTCTAGCATGTATGAGGCCCTAGGTTCAACACCTGAACTGAAAAAAAAATAAGAGAAGAAAAGAAAAAAGAGAGACTATTATTTTTTCTTTCTGGTAAGATTTGTTTGCCTTGTCTAATAGAAATAGAGTATATTTGATGCAAGAAAAGATTGCAAAGATATCTCTCCAGAAAACTCTAATGGAAGAATGTGGAAAGCCTGTAAATGAAATATAGCTGTTTGGGGTAAGGTCATCCAAGACCAGTCAGCTATCCTGAGCCAACCCACTAGCATCCTTAAGGATGATCAACTAAGAAAAACTGAATTTAAGCAAGATTAATAGTTATATAATAACACATAAACTCTGGAAGATATTAAATTTCGGTCATATATGTAAATAGCTAAGTAAAATATTTTAATTCAGAGACTGTAGTTAATGCTCCATATTCCACAAAGTTTAATCTTTTTACACTAATAAGGAAACAGGTAATATAAATATCTGTTCCTCTATCCTTGTCATATGTTAAGTTTAATTCATAACACCTGTCTTACATATCGAAAATTGACTATTTAAGGGTATGAATAGTGATAAACACAGGATAATTATTAGTATCAACTTGTTTATTTTGATCTAATTATTTAATATTCATATGTAATGTTTACCAGGTAAATTCATCTACCTTTACCAAAATTAATACTTAATTTAAGGAAAAAATAGAAATAGATAATATTTTGAAAGGGTGAAGTAATAGCCTCCTCCAAAGTCTTCCAACTCTCAACTTCTGCCAAGTAATACATGTATTAGCAATCTTCTGATTTGTGCTTTTTCTGTTTACCTGAAATGTTTTATCCCAGCTGTGGTCCAACTCAGTTGGTAGAGTGCTGCTCCCCACTTTCTGAGGACCCAGGTTCGATCCTCAGCACAGCAAGTGGCAGGTCCCCCCTAAAAACACAAACCCAAAACAATCAGCTATTGAAAACCCTTTGAAGGTTGCTGTGATTCAGGCCTGACTTGATCGGACTTAACAACAACTTCTTATCCCAACAACATCTAATAGTTCCATATGATCATCAAATAACTCCTGGTCTTTTGGGTTTGTGTTTCAAATGTACATGTCAAAGTAAAAGAAAGTGTGTTTGCAACACTTTTTTATACTGTAGTATGTAATGAACATTCTTTAAAAATTAGACTCATTAAGTTATCTTTATAAAGATGATTCTACGTATTTTACCTCTAGAGAAACATAATTAAATCATACTCTTCCAAAGTTTGATTTCTTTTATTCTTCTATTGTTGTTGTTAGATGCCCGGGATTCTATGTCCCACTTATGGCAACCATATTTATAACAGATGAAACACTATTGTTAGGGCTTCTCTGCTGTTCATAGGGTTTTCAATGGCAGATTGATTTTTGGGAGTGGGTAGCCACGTCATTCTCCCAAGCTTACTGCACCTGGTATTCCTAGGTGGTCTCCCATCCAAGTACTAACCAGGCCCAACCCTGCCTAGTTTCCAAGATGGGATTAGATACCACAGTGTTATGGCTGTGCACACAATTTTATTGGTACTAGTCAAGTCATGCTACTAGGAAACAATAAGAATAAAATTAAAAATACTTTAAAAAGTGTTTTTAAACCCTAAAAACCTGTACAAGTGATAAGGCAATCACTATAATAACTATGAAATCTACCTAAAAAATCTCAGTAGTATAATACATTTTAAGTTAATTGATGATTATGATTGTAATAATTTGAACCAGGTTAAGAAAGAAACTGTGTAGCTTTTATTGATGTTGTGAATACATTTATGAAAACAAATGAGTAGACATTCAGTCTGGTAAATTCAGTTAGCTCAGCAGTTGAAATTTCCTTACCCATCATTAGATCAGATGAGTCATACAAATAAATAGGAAAAGACTGAAAGACTAGAAGACATTTGACAAATGTCAAGTAAATATGAAAAAAATGACCACCACGGATAGAAAATATTAGGAATTCAGTCTAGCACAGAACAAGAAGTCAAAGTTTTGAGAGTTTATATTGAGTTCTGTCCCTGAGTTATCTTACAACCTAAAGAAAAATAATTTTCTATCTTCTTCATGCTTCATTATACCCCTTTATAAAAGTAATGCATCATCTACCATACAAGAATCTTAATATCACTGAACTTCCTTAAAAGAATGATGATGTGTTGCACAATAGAATATGATCAACAAATGTAATATCATTTAAAAACTTTAGTAAAAGTAAAGGAGTAAAAGCAAAACAGAAGTTTTGAATTCTTAGCAAGGTCTTAAAAACATGTTTCCAAAATGTTCCACTATGCTTTTGGTAAATGGGATTTTACCATTTACTGATTGCTTATACTGTGTAAAGTATAAATTTAATAACAACTGTGATATACAAACAAAATTATAATCATTTCAAAGAAGGATTTATATACGCATGTGCAGGAAATTTTCTTGTGTTCATATATGTAAAGAGAAATAAAGTGATCTCTATTGTTTCCAACTTGTGAGTGTCTTTAAAATAAATGCAGAATTAAAAGAAGGACAAGTTACATAGGTCTGAGACAAAGAAATCATTTGAGGTAGAACAACAGTAAGAAAAAAAATCATTTATTTTCTCTAAAGCGATCTTTTCTTTATTTCCAAACTTTACTCTTATTTCAAAAATTTTAAAGGATACTTGTTTTTGTTGTTAGATGCCATCAAGTCAGTGTCCACCTAATAGTGACTCTACATACAACAGCTGAAACAGTATTGTCAGTGCTTCTCTGCTATTCATAGGGTTTTCAATGGCTGATTATTTTTTGGGAGTGGGTTGCCAGGTCCTTCTCCCAAGCCTGAAGCATATGCTCTTCCCAGGTGGTCTCCCATCTGAGAACTAACCAGACACAACCCTGCTTAACTTCTGAGATCTGAGGGGATCAGACACCATAAGGTACAGCTTCAGGTAAAGGACACGTAGGTAACATATAAGCACGAGCTAGCTGAATGATGTAATAACAAAGTACCTGTTTGGTAAATTCTTAATATTTAATCTTTTGATTGTGTGTGTATGTGTGTTATTTTGTTTTTGTTTGGCAGACAGGGTCTTGCTATCTAGCCCAGACTAACCTTGAACCTGCAATCCTTCTGCCTCCACCTTCAGAGTGCTGAGATTATAGGCATGTGTCACCATTTCAGATTTGTGTTTAATCTTAAATACCCAAATTTGAGTTCTGCAGGCCTACTTTTTTATTTTATTTATGTATCTATGTTGAGGGGTACTCATTAGTCTCTATTTAAAGGTGCTATATATTCTCCAGCTTATTCTATTACATCTTCCATTTCTTATGGAAATGGGCCATGCACAATGTTGCTATTAGTTAACTCTTGGGTCTTCCACATAAGCCTTTGGTGAGGTGGACTTATTTTTTAACTATAGAAAACTATAGACTGGCCTCTTCCGATATTTTTTACTTTTCACTATTTATTCAGCATAAACTTTTTTTTTTTATTTTTGTATTTTTTTCTAGTCACTACCAGCTGCAAAAACACTTGCCTCTTACGATAATCATAAAATGAACTGCTACAAAAATGTGAAATGATATTGTTTCCTTCTCATTCTTATATCCCATCAAACAACTTACAATTTCCAAGCAGCATTAGCACAAGATAGTAAGAAACAGCTGCTTAATTTACCTTAATTGTTAGGCAATATCTCATTTTATCAAGACAGCAAATTCAGCAGATTCTTGAGAGCATATGTTCATTGTTCTCCTGCTCCCATAGAGCCCTGCTGTATGCTTTACTCTCACTAGAAAAAGTTTCCAGAGAATCATGCTTTGCAAGTAAAAAAAAAAAAAAAATCACAACTGCAGATTTTCTCAACACTACATTTAGTTATTTGTTAGATTACATTGTGACAAATGCCCTGAATATCCGCAAGTGGAAACAAAAACAATTTTGGTTGACTTTGCAACAATACTGTTTCTAATGTATAATCAAGATTTCAACAACAGTATTCACAGGTACCTCATTGCATTTGTTTCTGTGAATGTCTGTGTCTCTAAAATTCTGTCAGTGAAATAAGGAATTTATTTAGCTTTAAAATTCTCTGAAATTGCTAAAACACTAAATTGGAAAATACAACAAAGGAAACCTCTTCAAAATATTTCAAAAGAACTTTCATGTTTACCAGATAATGTATTTGTGATGTGAGAGATAATACTGTAATTAATGTTCAGGTTGAAAGAATGGTCAAAATGTATTCTTGTTTTAATATTTTATGATTAAATTTTATTTGCTAAATGTTTATTTAGGGCACTATTATTTAAATGAGTATTATGTATTCATAGATAATACTGTAATATAATTGTCTTTCATCTTGGTTTCATTTGGTTGGCTACCAACATTATGAGTTCCATATATTTTTCTTGTTTACTAACAGTACCTTAGATTGTCCTGTTAAGCCAAAATAATTAAGACCAATACTTTTCTGAAATAAAATATTTTTGATCTTTTAGAGATATTAGCCAGAAAAGACCTGGTTGTAGGACAAGACCCACAATCACCAGCTGCCAGTCTAGATAGAGGGGTGGAAATAATTCTTCCCCTGACCTGAGAGCCAGGTGCATTTTCACAACAAAAACTTGGGGAAGGAAAATATTACTGTTTACATTGACCTTATATTGGTTACATATGAGAGGGATGGGATAACATAAAAACAGTAATGTTTGAGGATTGGAAGACAGTCTACAGAAAGGACTATTTGCTTCTGGATCCTTTGGGGTTACAGTCCAAAAAAGTCATTCATAAGCCAGAAGTAGTGATGCCTCGTGGTTAGTCACTTGGGGTTATAAAACAAGGTTTCAGCACACATTCTGGATTATAGCATAGCCTTTTGTTGATTTGGCTCACAGCTATTAACTGTTTAACTTCTTTTATCCCTCTTCCCCTCTATCTTCTTGCACGTGTAATTAAATTTAGGACATGTGAGAATTTTGTTTTTTATCAGTATTTAAGACACATAAATTCTGTTCTGTAAATAATTCTTTAGAATAATTTAAAAAATAATATTTTAAACAGAATGCAGAACCTTAAGTAACTATGTAATTAATTAAATTTTCTCTGATATATTTTATGATGCATTTTCTAGTATTCATTTGAATAAAATATCTTTGGTTTTTACAAACACACACATGCACATACCATCTCTCTGTGTCACAATAGCTGTTTACTTAACAAATACTTATTGCTCTTTTCAAGTGACGTGTGAGTTAACATGGCTACTCTATGCCATTTTTTCAAGAATTTGTTTAAACAAAAATATCTATGTAATTATTATTCAAGTTTAAAATTTTTAATAGAAAATATTATTTATAATGTAAACTTATAATTAAAACTATATTTCCAGATTACCTCTATGCTAAATCAAGTAGACTTGATCATTCCAAAATGGAATTATTTGTGCTGAGTGTAATGTAATCAGATTGAGTTTCTCAAATGAGCCAGTTTTCCAAAAATATGAGATTCTAGTCAAATTGAATCAACCCAATAAGGAAAATGCTTCTACTTTTTACTCTAAGGAAAGTAACTTTGAAATGACCAGTCTCTTTTTTGTCATTTGGTTACTAGACAGCAGCAGGGTGCCTCTTTGGATCTTTGGTCTTGTTAGTACGCAAACTTACAAATGGACCACAAAGGAACTTCAAGGAAATTTTATTAAAGTCAGGAAAGATGAGACCACACCGTAAGTGCCAAGGCAAGAAGTCTGGGGATGTAGGCTGGTGTGGGAAAGAGGGATGATGGAAAATATAAAGTTATGCTTTCTGACATTGCAATCAGAAAGAAAGCCGAAAGGACCAGCAGTGAAGATTTGTGAAACAGCTGCATCTACATGTCTGAGTTAGAGGTCAGGAAGCATATAGGTCCAGCAATAAGAAAGTGCACAGCTCTGAACATCTGTGTGGAACTGCAAACATCTACAGGTGAATACTGCAGAATTCTGAGGGTTTCTCTGGGCATTGCTGAGAACCATAGACCTTTTGGTGTAGACTCTGAAAACTGTAGATTTCTGGACTTTACCAACTCTGTGGACTCTGCATTGAGTGTGAGATTTTTCAAGGATTTTAATTCCCTATTCATTTAAGGGACAGATATTCCACCTGCCCCGTTTGCTCTTGTCTTCAGATCTGTCAAATTTCTCTCACCCTTTAGCTAAACCTGGCCTCCTTGAGCTGTAGAACTCTTATCTCTTTTTCTCAAAGGAAGGGTCCTGACTCATATGAGAACCCCTTTCCCTACCCTTGACATAGAGGCAAATGTGGTCTACCAGTTGTCTTCATATGTAAAGTGAGTGGCCAATTCCACAGGGGACCATATGTAAAGATACTACAGGTTACAGGCTAGGTCATTTGTATGGAGGTATTATGTCCTAGCAACCACTTATTTCCAAAGATATCACCTACCAAGAAAGTACTGACCACTTTGTCTTAGAGGAAGCTTACATTGATATGCATGACTCAAAAGATGCCTAGAAGTAGATGGGTGCAGAGTATCCCTTTTATTTCTTTTCTTCTTTCCTACTCTCTGAGGTCCGGAGTTCAATTCCCAGCACCGCAAAAATGGGAGAAGGACCTGGCAACCCACTCCCAAGGCAATCCCGAAAGTCAGCCATTGAAAACCCTATGAGGGTCGCTATGAGTCGGATATCGACTCGACGGCACCTAACAACAACAACAACAACTGTCCCCTATCACTTTGTTTTCTTCTGTCTTTTCTTGCTTATAAGCCTACTTCCTGTGCTCAGCTCATAGGAACACTAGTTCCATTTTATTGAATAAGATGTTGTCTGATTTACAATTACAAATATTATAAAAGATGATTACATTCTTAGGCTAACTAGGTGGTAACTTTTTCTTTTGACACTCATAATCCTTTCACAAATACAAGTGTAGCTTTTGAAAATAAGGTCAGTCAGTAGTAAAGGTATGTTGATGAGCAGAATTTAATTAGGTGTGAGAAACATATGAGGTTTTACCTAAACAAAGCATGTGACTAGTAGGTGATTTATGGAACAATATAAGTCTAAAATCCAATGTTTCCAATTAAATTGTTTTCATTTCAAAATATCCTAAATGAGCATTTTACAGTACCTTTTGTTTTGTCACTCTCAATACCCAGATAAATATCATTCTGCCAAAGGAGTATTGTCCTATTTCTATGTAGAAATTAAGGTAAATGATCTTGGATTTAAATACTAAAAGATGATATGATGACTTGATAATCACAATGAGGTTTTTTATTGAAGAAGAAAAGGATAAAAGTGAAGAACAGTGAACCAAAGCAAACTCACAGAAATGAAAAATAGCTTAAATGTGTGTGTGCATGTGTACACTGTAATACCTAACCTAGATTGGACAATTTTCCATAGAAATCACAACTAAGCTAATTATTTTAGCAAGTTTGGGCACCCAGAGGGACATGTTGAGAAATAAATGAATCATCTTTAAATTATTTGAACATATTTTGAACCACCAGTCACTTAGCTTTAAAATACAATACCAAACTGGAAAAGGAAGAATACTTCTGGCTTTTAAAATTTTCGAAAGAGACTAAATTTCCAAATAGATGGCTAAATACTAGCATCATTTTTCATTACACATATTTCATATGCTCAAAATGTAATAGTGGAAGGCAATTTAAGAGATACTGACCGTGAATTGGAAGAGAATGAAAGGAGAAAGAAAATACACTTTTTAAAAGCATGTACCAGCAAGTTTGTACAGCTGGTAGGAAACAACATACTGACAGAATGTCTACAACAGAATTGGAAGTTGGAAGTTTCTAAGATGTAATAATAAGGGGAAATAAGTAAAGTATAACCATGAAAATACAATATGAAAGAGTCACCCAGTAAATGATTTGAATATGTTGTGAACTTTTCTAGGAAGATTAGGTATAAATCCCAAAGATAAAAAGATTGAGGTTGCCCACGATAATTTTGCTTTACTTGGTTCTACAATCAACATCCATGGAAGCTACAGTCAACAAATCAAAGGTACATTGCTTTGGTAAAAGCTGTGGCAAACGATCTCTTTAAGTATTGAAAAGTAAAGATGTCACATTGAAGACGAAGGTGCACCTGACTCATGCCTTGGTATTTTCAGTTGCATCATAAGGTTGTGAATGCAGGACATTGAACAAGGGAAACGAAAAAAAATTGATACTTTTGTATTATGGTGCTGGAGATGAATATTGTATATACCACGGACTGCCAAAAGAACCAATAGATCTGTCCTAGAAGTATAGCCAGAGTGCTCCTTGGAAGGAAGGATGGCCAAGAACATCATGTTTCTGAAGAGTGGCATGTCAATGAAAAAAAGGAAAACCCTCTACTAGATGGATTGACACAGTGTATGCAACAATGGGCTTAAATGTAAATAAGATTCTTTGCTTGGAACAGAATCAAGGAGTGTTTCAATCTGATGTACACAGAGTCGCTATGAGTTAGACCCTACTCAATGGCAACTAACAACAACAAGGATGTAAGTATAGTTCAAGGATGTTTGAGCAGCTTCAAGAGCACAGAAGTAAAAAAAAAAAATTGTAGATAGTATGGGATTTTTAAAAGTGAAGAGGAAAGAAGAGAATAGACAAGAAAAAGAAGAGAAAGGGAAAGTTTAATTAGACATGGAGAGAGTTAACAATATATAAAGATGGAAAAGAAAGAGTTGCAAATATGACATAATTAGTTTTGCTAAAATTTTCATTTTATTAATAGTTTTACCCTTCTTCCATGGTAAAACCTTATGATATATAGGACCTGATATGTGAAAATACCCCTTAAAAGAAGATACTTAATAATTTATCTGTCATCATTTCCTCTAAAAACAAAATTAAGTGTTTACATTATTTGCTATTAGGCATTTAAGCCATAATTATTAGAACATCTGATGCTAGATGAAAAACTAAAGTGGAGGCTGGGACAGGCAAAGACTAAAATTGAAACGTAATTACTGATTTCCTCTTAGAATGATCTGTTGTATATGATCATTTTAAACCTAACTAAAACAAAAACAACTAATAAGTACTATTTAGTATTTTATCTATATATTGTGTAAGGTGAAGACAAGGGGAGAGCAAACAAGGCAAACATTAATATGCAATTTATATCTTCTACTTGAGCTGTCCAGCCAACTTTATATATCTTAAGAACTATTAACATATACACAGCAAAGTTCCTAGTAATCAAGTAGTGAAGTAATTGGCCCCTAGAAAATTAAAAGTTGCTCTCAAAAGAAAAATAAAGGATTGAGATTTTATTTCACAATAAATGTAAAAACAATAAATAGGTAAAATGAAAGAAAAAGTTGTTAGCATTTAAATTCATTTGATTAAAAACAAGGTCAATTCATATCAGGAATAAAACCCATAAACGACTCACAGCCACCCTACTTACAACAGGTGAAACACTATTTCCAGTGCTTCTCTACTGGTCATAGGGTTTTCAATGGCAGGTTGGTTTTCTGGAGTGGGATGCTGGTCTGTCTCCCAAGTCTACAGCATGTGTTTCCAGGCCGTCTCTCACAGAAGTACTAACCAGGCCCTACCCTGCTTAGCTTCTGAGATCTGAGGGGATTGGATACCACAGGGCTATGGCAGCAGGCTATACTGCTGCACCAACTTTTAAATATATATCGATGCCCTTAAACCCAGTTTTAACCTTCTCAAATTCATTTTTTGCCCACAAGAGTCTTTCTCAACAGAAAATTTGAAACGTATCCCTTCATTTTTCTAAATTTGTTGCTACATTGCATACATCAAAATACATGCGTGTTTATTTAAAATAATTGTTCTTGTTTCCCATTCCAAAGCTATAGAGTCAGGAACTCTCAGAAAGAGGGTCCAGAAATTCACATTTAAAAAAAGGTAATATTCTAAGTATTTCTTAAGCACAACAACATATGAGGTCTCTATCTTTGAGATAAATTTAAATGCTTCAATGTCATTTGCCAGATCCTATAGCTTCTTTTTGGGAGAAGGACCTGGCAACCCCCTCCCAAAAATCAATCTGCCATTGAAAACCCTATGAACAGCAGAGAAGCACTGACAATAGTGTTTCCCGTTGTACAGAGGGTCGCTATGAGTCGGATACCGACTTGACGGCACCTAAAAACAACAACAACAACATAGCTTCTTTTGCCTATATCCAGAGTCATTTATATTGCATTTGACTTTACTGATGTATTTTGATTTTCAAATCCATAAACCATGCAATATTTTTTCTCCTTCCTGGAAAATCTCCTGATTTTCTGACCCATTTTACTTCACTTTTCCTTTTATTTAAGTATTACTTATGTGTTAATCATTAGACAAAAAATGCTATTTTCTAGAAATCCAGCCTCAACCAGTAGATTTCACATGTCTACACATTGGAGTCACTTCCTAACTGTAAAACATACTAATTTCTGGGCCCTGGAAGGAGAAATTGTGACTTAGTATTAGGTAAAGCATTGAGGCTATAGAAATGCACTTGGGTTATAATCTATACAGGGCTGAAAACTATGTAACTAAATTTGGTTTTCCTCCTCCATTGGTGTCATTTATAATGTTACTTTTAGGTTAGGTTAGGTTAGGTGCCATCGAGTTGGTATCCGACTCATAGCGACCCCCATGGGGTTTTCAATGGCTGACTGTTTCGGGATTGCCATGGGAGTGGATTGCCAGGCCCTTCTCCCATTTTTGTGGTGCTGGGAATTGAACTTGGGACCTCAGAGACTGCAGCGCAGCGCTCTACCAACTGAGCTAAATCCCAGCCCAATGTTACTTTAGAATTTCTTTTCTTTTCTTTTTTTCTTTTACCTTTTAAATTTGGAAAGTTTATTTGGAATTTAAATATTAGAGTTTTCTTCACATATTAAAGCCTTTTATATTTGCTTTTTTTAACTTTTTTTTTTCCCTAAACTATGGTGGGGTTTTTGTTGTTAGGTGCCATTGAGTTGGTATTCAACTAATAATGCCCCTACATACAACAGGGGAAACAGCATTGTTAGTGCTTCTCTGCTATTCGAAGGATTTTCAATGTCAGATTGTTTTTTGGGAGTGGGTTGCCAGGTCTTTCTCCCTTTGGTGGGATACAGAGTAATAATTCATTTGCTATATCAATTATAAGATTATTAAATCACTTTTGCTTATACATTCATCATCTTACGTGTTTTAAAGAACAGTATAAATTGAAGAAGAAGAAGAAAAAAGAATTTTAATTAATATGTAATGAAAATTGTATGCAAATTCATGGCTCTTTTCTTACTACATAGAAATTGTTACGTGGCTATGAACTGCTGAGAACAGAAGACTCATGCCTGTCTAAGTGTTGTTGGGTACTGAGAGGCAACTTGTAAGTAACTCAAGAAATATTCAGTGAATGACTCACAAAACTGATGCTTTGTCTCATCACCAAACATTTTATATGTTATTTTAATAATTTTTTCCTTCTATATACTTTTTCTTAATATGAGATTTCAGACACAGTTGTGTCTCATTTTTATATATAAAGCAGTTAGAATAGTGAATGTTCAGTGAACATTTTAAGAATAAAATAATTACATAATAAATTGAATAAATTACGTACATACATACATAATAAATTACATAATAAATTGAAACATTACATAGAGAAATTAAGAAACTGAAGTCTCTTCAAGTAATTGAAACTCTATAGAAGCAATTTTTGGAAATTCATTTATACTCTGATTTTCTTTTAATGACTACATACACACACACACACACACACACACACACACACTGTTGTTGTTGTTAGGTGCCGTCGAGTCGGAATCTGACTCATAGCGACCCTCACAGGGTTTTCAATGGCTGACTGTTTCGGGATTGCCTTTGGAGTGGATTGCCAGGCCCTTCTCCCATTTTTGTAGTGCTGGGAATTGAACTCGGGACCTCAGAGACTGCAGCGCAATGCTCTTTCAACTGAGCTAAATCCCAGCTCATATATATATATTTCAATGTGGATGAGTATTATCATCATTTGGGAAGGTAATTGCAAAGATAGATTTATGGAGCACTGGGTTCAAATTTCAAGATGTGAGCCCAAACGCCAGAATTTTGAATTTTTTTTTAAATACATAAAAGGGAAAGTCAATTCTCATTATTTCTATTTATTTGCAACTATGGTTCTGCTTCTTGGTAAAAATGGCCTAAGACCTTATGTATATAAGAAAACTTTATTAGCATATTTGGAATCATTATGTTAAAGAATTCTACTTTATTTTATTTAAATTATTGCATAAGATTGAATTAACTTGTCTTTTATTGGATTTGTGTTTGTCTCTTTTTACGTGTCTGAAAATAAATTTTAGAATCTTAAGAGATTTATACCATAAAATTTATAATACCATGGGTTTGTTTTTCTATCTGGCTCCCATATCTAAGGAATATTGCAAATGGGTCTTAAGGAGTATATAGGAGTTTTTAAAAGGAAGAAAAAGAACAAAAACAAATGGAGGAAAATGCTTTCCCATTAGAAAAAGTTATGAAATTCCTTATCTTTTTAAGGAATGTTGAGATGTTCTTGGAACAATTACAAATAGGAAATGGCTACAAATGAGTCTCAAGTAAATTCTCGGAAATATTCTGAGTGGCCATTGTCAGAAAATATGATCAGGATTTTATTTAGAAGAATATAATGCAGACCTACATTGGTCAAATAAAAATTTCAGAATACTTTGTTCAAGTGACTAATTAATTTTATTAGGTCCTACATAAATTCAGCTGTGAATGTTTTAGAATTTAATGACTTCCTGATTCAGAATGAATTCCGCAATAAAAGCTAATTAGAAGAGAAATGAATGCCTAAAATATCCCTTATGTGCATAAAAGAAAAGTGTAAAGATCATTAATTGAAATTAAAATTTAACAGTATACTAATGCAGCACGGCATAAAATTCCATCTGTTCTAAAGCATCACACACACACACACACACAAAAATGCATAGAGAATAGTTCATCTTTCTTATGGTTTGGTGGGTAAATTGCTGGTTAATAAGAAGGCATTTGGGTGAAAATGGTATTCATAGTAAGAATTTCAATGAATAGAATTGTTTTCTCCCTTGCCAAGCCCATTTTCTTTTTAATGTTGTTGTTAGGTGCCATCGAGTCAGTATCTGACTCACAGCCACCGTCATAGGGTTTTCAATGGCTGACTGTTTCAGGTTTGCCTTGGGAGTGGATTGCCAGGTCCTTCTCCCATTTTTGTGGTGCTGGGAACTGAACTCAGGACCTCAGAGACTGTAGCACAGCGCTCTACCAACTGAGCTAAATCCCAGCCCTTTCTTTTTAATAAAATAAATTTATTTTGTAAACTGTGACAAAATGTGTTGCTATTTATAAATGAGAAAAAAACTTTAATATCAGAAATATCATGCCCCTCACAAAATCTACAAGAATATATGTTTGAAAACATGCATTATATTTATATGCATATTTATTGCTGTTAGATACAGTGGATTTGAGTCCGACTCATAGAGACCCTATACATTTATTCCTAGGGTTTTCAATGGCTGATTGTTTTGGGATTGCTTTGGGAGTGGACTGCCACATCATTCTCCCATTTTTGCAGTGCTGAGGGTCAAAACCAGTGAGTACAGAGCAGCACACTACCAACTAAGCTAAGCCCCATCCCCCACATATTTATTAATTTCATATAAATTATAGACTAATATTGAAAATAAAAATGAAATAAAAATCATGGTTAAAAGGAAAGTAGTATCACTTATTCTATGTATAAAATGTGGATTATTTGAATTAATAACTTTCTACTCTCTTTCTGCCTGCAGCCATAGCCCTGTGGAATCAGATCCAGTCAGATCTCGGAAGCTAAGCAGGGTTGGGCCTGGTTAGTACCTGGGTGGGAGACCGCCGGGAACACCAGGTGCTGTAGGCTTGGGAGAAGGGCCTGGCAACCCCCTCCCAAAAATCAATCTGCCATTGAAAACCCTATGAACAGCAGAGAAGCACTGACAATAGTGTTTCCCCTGTTGTACAGAGGGTCTCCATGAGTCGGATACGGACTCGACGGCACCTAACAACAACAACAACAACTCTCTTTCTAGTCAATATGTCTATACTTTTAAGTTCTATAGTATTACCAGAACTTTATTACTTTTTTCACAATTAAAATATGACTAAAATATAATCTTTTAGTTATCTGACAGTATATATTATTAAGTTGTAGTGTAGTATTATATCTAAATAAAAGTATTAGCAGTAAAAGTATTAATTGTAATTTGAATCTCTACACAATTGCAAGTTCTCTCACTACCATGAAGCATTCACAAAGAGGACAAAATCTGTGCAATACCCTACTTTACTTTTTTCTCTACTTGGGGGTTGAACCCAGGGCCTCACACATACTTTGCAAGTGCTCTCCTACTGTGCTGCAGCCATCGGTCTTTTTATATTGAGATAGTACCTCGCTAAGTTAGGCAGGCTCCCTCTGCCTCCTGAGTCACTGTGATTACAGATGTTACCCACCATCCCTGGCCTCTACATAAACAAAATATGTTTTAAATTTTTAGGTCATATATTTTGTCCCTTATTTTAAAAAAAATACATGAAGTTTAAAACTGAAAGATTAGAAGAAAGGAAAGTGCTAGCTATATGAATAAGGATGTAAATTTCAACATTAGCAGCTAAGAAAAATTATTTAACAGCCAAATAAACAAATGAATAAACACAACTAAAACAAAATGAATGAAAGCAAACCATAATTTCTAGGGAAAAATCATCATTTTAGGATGCATCCATTTGAAATACTAAACATAAAACCCTGGAAATATGAAAAAATGATCAGTGCCATGTTGAATTTTTTCTAAAAAAATAAAAGAAATTATTTATGATTGCTATGGATATAAAAGATTTAACTAATATGTTAAAAACATGATATATGGAATGCAACTATAAAAATTTTATTTTGTGTCTATTATTGCGGGTTGTAGTTTCCTCCAAGATTATATTAATAATTATTTAAAATGACTGTCAACTTTCACTCTCACCCAATGCTGACATTTATTGCCACACATTTCTGAAGATTAGATATCCCAAGTCAAGGCATCCTGGAGGGCTGAGCTCCCTCTACAGGTTGTATGAATGCATACTTCTTGGCACTTCTACCTTCTGATGGATCCTGCAATCATTTCAGTGTGTTGCTTCCATAGTCAGATAGCTTTCCCCCCCTGAATATGTGCCTTTCACTGTACTCAAATCTTCCTCTGTTTTACAAAGATGTAAGTTAATATATGGTACAATAATCCATATGTCTTCCACTTAACTTGAAAGCATCTCCAAGGACATTATTTCCGAATGAAGTTACATTTACAGGTATCTGGAATTTGTATTTCAACATGTCTTTCTGGAAGGACACAATAAAACTCCCTGAAGTTACTATTTAAAATACAGAATACTATTCTTTCTCTTTTTACCATACTATCAGTTTCTCTGGCTTTTTCCGGTGTAAATCACACCTAGGTCCTAAGTGTCCTCCAAATGCAAAGGATTCTGTAGTCTCTCCAGTATTCAATTGCAGCCCCCAGCTAGCAATGAGGCTCAATGCTAGAGCTAGACATCTTAGACACCATCCTCATAAAATCCTGCCATCTCTGTATCATGACCCATCTTGTACATATTCCCATATCCTTGATTTAACTGCAGGGGATATGAGCATGTATGTGCCAGCATCACGTGACTGCTTCTAAACAGCTACTGCTGTGAACTCTGCACCACTGTCTAGCACCTACCTTTGTTTATAGTTTTATTTTGTTTTATTTTGTTTGCTTATTGGTGGGAGAGGGGGAGAGGGAAGGAGGAAGATATTTCATTTTTAAAACTTATTTTTAAATACCAACAATACAATAGGCTTCATTGTGGTATTTCAATTATATTGTACACTTTGCTTTTCTTCATGCCCCCATTACCCTTTTCATGATCCCCACCTGTCCTGCTACTCTCCTCCCACCTCCAGGAGGTCCTCCTTTCACTTTCAAGTTTAATACTTAAACATTTTCTGTTTTTTTTTTATTTGTTTTTTTTTTTTTTTTCAAATTGGGTTCCACATACAAGAGAGAACATGAAGTATTTGTGTCTCTGAGTCTGGCTTTCTTTGCTTAATATGATGATCTCCAGTTTCATCCATTTTCCTTCAAATGACAACATTTCATTCTACTTTATGGATGAATAAAATTCCAATGTGTATATACCGTACTTATTTTTGTCATCTGTTGATGGCCATCTCGGCTGATTCTATATTTTAGCTATTGTGAAAATTGCAACTTCCTTTGATATTGCCCACCCAATGTTTTACAGAAATGTTTCATGGAATTCATAAGAACATCATAATAAGGTATTGATACCTCAAAGCATTGTGTGATTTCCAGAAGCAATAATCCTTTGAACTACCTCTTGCAAATTACTGGACATTTCCTAAATTTCACATAGTTTGAGGGGATGTATGTTCTTGTATTATTTTGCAAACAGGACTTGAGTCTTAAGTGTGTACTTTTTAATTCAAATGTATGCCAGAGAAAACATGTTATCTATTATTTAGGACAATTCTCAGGAATTTTCAAAGTGGCTTGATAGACAACTATAAATAATTAGTAATTCCATTTGTTTTAGAAGATAACTTGAGACAACCTTAATTTACAGAAATTATTGGACTTATCCTTGTTCTTCCATCTTGTGAATGTTGCAATAAAGATATAAATAGACTCTTGATAGCTGTTCTGTTCAGTCTCAAGTTATCTTCTAAAACACGAATATTTAATAAAGGTCCACTAAACACCTTTCTGACATTGAAAACCCTATGAATAGCAGAGAAGCACTAACAATAGTGTTTCCTCTGTTGTATGTAGGGTCACTAGAAGTAGGACACTGACTCAATGGAACCTAACAACAACAACAAACACCTTTCTGGGGATGGGGTTTAACTCAGTTGGTATAGTCCTGCTCTGCACTCTCTGGGGCCCTGGGTTGGAGGATGGGAGAAGGAAATTTCAGCCCAGTACTGAAACAATCCTGAAACAATCAGTCATTGAAAGCCCTCCATTGTACATAGGGTTGCTATGAGTCAGACCCAACTTGACAGCACCTAACAGCAACACAATTATGCAGAATAATTACATAGTTTTTTTTACGAACATAGTATCATTATACAGTATTTTGTAGTATTTTGTGGTACTAAATAACTGATATACAAATGTTATTGCTTATTTTATTACTCCTTAATAATGTCTTGTTATTAGCTTATTATTTGGCTATCAGAAGATATACATAAGCATGAAATTTGTTTAAATGCATGGTAAAAATATTATGAAGTAACTCAGTACTCCAGGGGATTTGACAAAATACCATGTAATAAAATTCATCCATTCTGAAAATGAGATAATGAGTTTTAAGGTGGCTGACAGTGTGAAATGATTATTCACATGAAAACAAGAAATATAGGCTGCTGAGTTATTGTTCATTTTGTTGTTGAAGGTGTACACATTAATTCAAACTTTATTTTTTACTCCTGTGTTTGGTTTTATTTGGCACAGTTAAGTTCAAGTGAATATTCTTTGTGTAAATGTCTATCAAATATTCAACTAAAACTCTTTTTGAATTTGGACTAGGAAAGCATGCAACTTGTCCTTAATAAACACTATTTAGAATAAATTTGTACTTTTCTAAGTCACACTAACAGAATGATACTTAATTTTAAGTTTTTTTATTGGAAATTTTTTAATGTACAACTTAATGTGTTTCATTCTGACATGCATTTCATTGTGGCATTTCCATATATTGTTTCATTGTACATTGCACAGGTAAGTTCCCCCTTACACTCCTGTGCACTTGCTCCCCCCATCCCACCCCACCCTCCACCAAAGGCCTCTCTTCCACTTGCATGTCTTTTTGTGGGAATATTTTTCTATATATCCTTGGATCCCAATTAGTCGAAACTATTTCTGTAGTGATCTATCTTTATACATTGTCAGTAATATTGCATGAATTTTCTAGCCCATTTGTATTATTATCATTCTTTGGTATTATTGGTATTATTATAATTATTTCCCAAACTATTAAAGTTGGGCTGTTTACTTTGAGGTCACCCTTTGTCTCCTTCCTTACTCCTCTGTGTTCCTCCTCTCCTTTCTTTCTTCTCCCTTCATTTTTACCTTTTCTAGACCCCCTCCCTCATTCATTCCACTCCTTAAATTGTCCCTTCTCTGCTAAGTTGACTTTAGTTTTTTATTATGTTCTGATTTCTGTATAGCATTTTTTCCTTCTTTAAATTTTGATTCAGCTCCCACATATGAGTGAGAACATGTGGTATTTCTCTTTTGGGCTTGTGTTTGTTCACTTAAAATAATTTTCTCCATTTCCATCCATTTTGATACAAATGACATTCTTTCTTTCTTTCTTTCTGTTTTTTTTTTTTTTGTTTGATTGCTGAGTAGTATTCCATTGTGTATATGTACCATAGTTGTTATATCCATTCTTGTGTTGATTGGAACTTTGGTTTATTTCATATCCTTACTATTGTGAAAAGTGCTGCACTGAATCTGGAGATGCAGGTGTCTCTGTGGTATGATGACTTATTTCCCTTTGGGTAAATTCCCAATAGGGTTATAGCTAGGTCACATGGTAGATCTATGTTTAGTTTTTTAAGATACCTCCATATTGATTTCCAAAGTGGTTGGACTAATTACAGCTCCACCAGGAGTGTAAGAGTGTTCCCTTTTCTCCACAACCTCACCAGCATTTGTTCTTATTTGTTTTATTGATCTTGGCCATTCTTACTCGTGTAAGGTGGAATCTTATAGTTGTTTTAATTTGCATTTCCCTAATGGTACTTTTTCATGTGTTTCATGGCTTTTATGGGCCTCTTCATTTGAGAACTGTCTGTTCAGTTTGTTTGCCCATTTATGTATTGGAATATTTGTTTTCTTGGTTATTTTTTTCTTGAGTTCTGTATAAAGTTTTGTAATTAGACCTCTGTCTGCTGTATAGGATGTGAAGATTTTTTCCCATTCAGTGGGGATTTCCTTGACTCTGTTAATTGTTTCCTTTGCTGTACAGAAGCTTTGTAATCTCACGTAATCCCACTTATTGAGAAGTATCTATTGTTATGCATCCAATCATTACATGTTACTGGTTTTTGAATCATGGTTGTTTTGTTCCTTTCTTGGTTTTCACTCACTTCAGCTATTCAATTCTTTGATTTTCTATATAGGGTTGTCTTATTTCACCTGCATGTAGTAATTGATTTAGAATACTTTGTAGAGCTGGTGTGGTGGCTGCAAATTATTTTAATGTGTCAATATCGTGGAATGTCTTATACAGCTCATCTATTTTCAAAGATAACTTTGGAGGACATTGTATTCTTTTTTGGAAGTTGTTCTCTTTTAGAACGTGAATTACCTGCGTCCAGGCCTTTCTAGCTTTCAGCGTTGATATGGAGGTGTGTGCAGTAATTTTAATGGGTTTTCCCTTGAAAGTTATCTGGGGTTTTCCCCTTCCTCCATTCAAAATTGCTTCTCTGGTTTCTAATGAAAGCATTTGTGCTATGATATGTCTTGGGGAGGACCTGTTTTGGTATTCTCTGGGTAGGGTCCTGAATGTTTCAGTTGTGTATGTATCCAAATCCTGTATTATCTCTGGAACACTTTCCTTGAGGATATCATAAACTAGATTTCCTAGTCCTCTGGTGGAACTTTCTTCTCCTTCAGGAACACCCTGAAACCTTAAGTTTCATTTTTTCATTATGTCTGGGGCTTCTTGGAAATCTTTTTTAGAATTCCTTCATTATTATTTCCATTTTGGACTGTATGTATTTAATTTCTTGGACTGAGTCATTGGAGTCTGAAATTCATAGCTCAGCTTCATCCAGCATCAATAAAAAGGATTCTTTTGCAGAGTTTAATTCATTTTGCTTGATTTGCATGTCAAGGATTGTAGCTTGATTTTTCCTAATCATTTCTAGCTGAGAGGAGAGTATGGACTCCAGATGAGATACCTTCTTTTCCAGGATTTTGAGGGTGCTGGTGGTGTTAGTTTTGATATCTCTTAGCATATTAATAACCAAAACTCTGAATTAAAATTCATTGATCTCTAGGAATTGGGGTTCATTGGAGGTATTTTTTGGGAAGCTTTGGTCAGTGGAGTCTGCACATCCACCTTGCCTCATTGTGTTTCTTGTAGTCTTCTGACTTTGCTTACCCATTATGTGGTCCGTGAATTGGGTTTCATCTCCCCCAAGTGTGCAGAACTTCTCCCTCTGTTGTTCCTTTAAGTTTGTGTGATGATGAATCTCTGGCACTTTATTTTCACTATTCAGCTCCATATTTTGCAGCTTCAGAACCCTAGACAAGGATCTGGTGTAAGCTTCATATTCAGTTCTGCCCCTTTAAGATTCCCTCTAATCCCTGAGATCCCAGTCTCTGATTGGTCTACTGGGTACAGCATGATTCCTCAGTTGTCTAGTCTGTGGGGCTCTCACTGGTTCACAAACCCTACTTGATGTGAAATGGTCTTCGTTTTTAGTCAGTTCTAGGTTCAGTGGACTGTCAGCTCTTGACACTCTTATCTGCATTCTGGATTCTCCACTCCTCAGTTTCCCACTCTCCAATTCACTATTCTAATGGGGCTGGTGGATAGGGAAGCAGCAGATTCTGTTTCTCTACTGGGGGTGAGGAGGGAGAGGGTATGGGGAAAGAAGAGGGAAAAAGAGGAGAGAGAGAACAGAGACTACTAGAAATGAAAATGAAAATGTAAAATAATAAACTAAAACAAAAACAAATATATAGAGAAACACACACACACACACACACACACACACACACACACACACACACACACCTGTACACCCTCACAAGAGGTATCTGATCAGTAAAGTGAATAAGGGATTATATTATACTAGAGAGCTCAGGCTACAGTGGTTTTTCACACTATTCACAGCAGTCTTCAGTCTTCTGAGAGGGTCTTGCCTCTCTTCCTTCAGGAGGCTGTCCTTCCTGCAGGAAAAGGATGTTCCTGCGGTTCTCTTGTTAGAAGCAGGTTGGGTTAGGGGGCTGGGCTTCTGCACAGCTTCCCTCCACTGTGTGGATATGGCGGGTAGCCACTCGGTCTCTCGGGCTGAAGCGGGCCACTGGATGCCTTCAGAGATTGCCCTGTGGAATGTTCCACCCCTGTTGTGTTGTCAGAAAGGCAGTGCAGCCTATTGTGACTTCCCCCACAGAGTTCAGGCACTGCAATCCCAACTCAGTGATCACTGCCCCAATGCCTATGGTGGGAGCATATGACTGTGGAAGTTAGATCTTAATGCCGGACACTCTATCCATTCATGTGTTCTGAATCCCATTGTGGTCTGACAATTCCCGCAGTGTAGTGGGAGAGATGATATCAGACCACATGCATTGAATCTGCATCCTGTCTTCCCATGTGTCAGTCTTGCCTGAAACTGCCCTAGCACAAAGCACATTGCTGGGCTCCCTGTAGGACCTCATTTGTGTTCTGTCCACAAAGGACTCAGTCACTTCCAGAGACTTTAACTGATTTCATGGTGCAGTGAGACAATATTAAATTGCCCCTGGTGGATCTGGGGTCTGAGTGCCCATGTGCCCATGTGTCCGTGTGAAAGTCACGCTGTGCAACTGCCCTGCCACAACAGGAGGGAGGGAGCCACACCATGGCTAGTCTCTGGGCATGCTCTGCCCATGCACATTCCCCAGCCCCTACTGCATTCACTCTCCACACCCAAATCTGGATGGGTGGGATGATAATGTTTCACCTGCAGTGGATCTGAGGCCTGCACTTTGTGCGGCTTTTTGCTCAGCAGGCTGTTGGCATGATGCCAGGGTTGTACTCTGTGTAGGATGGGAGCACCTGTGGATGTGTGCATGTTTTCTTCTCTATGTTGGATTCTCTCTGTGTTCTGCAATCTGGGAAATATCGATTCAGCTGCTGCTTTTTGTGTAGATCTTCTGGGCTTTGATTTGCGATCTCCTTGCCCCCCTGATTCTCTCTGCTGTCTCTAATCTAATTTATTACTCTGTCTGTCTAGGCAATTTGTGTTTTAAACTATTGTTTAAGGTTTCCTTTTACTCAGGGTCAGAGAGCATGTGCTATCTGTCCACCATCTTTAAATAATCTCCCCAATTTTAAGTTTTAATATACTAATTAGGACAACCTTCTAGTACACCCCTGATAGAGGGTGAAGTTAGTAGTCTTTATCAATTTCAGTGATTTCAATTCTTACACTCCACTGATAGAATAATTTTCCTAAATATTGAGTCGGATTGCATTATTACCAAACTCAAACTCCTCATCCTTTGTACCTCTTTGTGCTCGTCTCTTAACATTTTCATTTTCCCTTTTCTTTTCTTTTTAATTTTTCACAATTGTCCATATTTCTGCCTTTTCTGTCCCACAGACCACAGACGTTTGTCTAGACTTTGTCCTGGGAGAATCTACTCTCAGCCATAAAAATATTGAAGTTATATGAAATAGGAGCACTAGCATGATAGGAGAAAACCAAGTGAGCTACAGGATAGGATGCTAACTCATGTTTATTATTAGATCAAAGGACCAAGGAAAAAGATAGGACATAACAAGTAAAACTGCAGTAATTATTACTATTAATGGCTTGGAGACAACTAGTTCATGTTCAAGCTATGCCTCATGCCTCCTGGTGGCAAGCCACTTGACCCTTTGGAACCTCAATGTTTTCATCATTATAATGAGCTCTTTGGGCTTAATGATCACTAAAGTCTCTTCAATTATGATGCAGACATAAAGAGAACAAAATGTACATTTAGAAATCAGAAATTTGGTTCCTGGCTGCTTCATTTAACCAGCCATTTGACCTTGTCTATTGCCTTGTTTTACTCCAAGCCTCAGTTTTTTCATCAGTGGAATAGGTCAAAAAGTTGTTAAAATAGACATAAGAGAAGATGTATGATAAAATGATGAAGCCAGTAAATGTTCTACATAAAAATGAATTGATGTCATTATTTCTGTGTTTCAAGTGAGCTAGGAAATAGCAAAGAGTAATAGTTCATTAAATCCTATGGATGTATTTCATATTCCCCCCAAAATAAGATTAACTAAGTTATAAACTGAATAAAATAAAATTTATCGCAGTAGAAATTGAAGGGAAATTTTATTAAGCTATTACTTTTTAAAACTTTTTAAATACTGAAATAATTATAGACTCAAAAGTTGAAGAATAGTTATGCTATTAATTTTAATATTGTTTTAGGTTTATGTCTCATTTAGTAAGAAGCCCCCTAGTTCCAAGCACAAGGCCTTGGAGAAAATCTCTAGTTTTAAGACATCATTCTTTAGCAGTAGGAATTGGTGAATGATGAGTGAAAAGATTAGCAATGTAAAAGCAAATTCAATTAAGTCATTTTCTGGAAACTTGCAGCGATACAGCCTAGAAAGGAAGGGAAAAGACCCGGTTCTGAGACTGAGTGGCTGGAGGCTAATCTAGCCCACATATGGTCCTGACCTCACATTACCCTGCTTGGCCCCTCAGGGTGGCTGGCTATCCAGAGACGGATAAGATTCCTCAGGGAGGAACAACCTAAGACAGGCACAGTTGCAGAGGGGCCATCAGGAGAGCTGATGGCTCACCTGACTTGAGTCCTTAAGGCTAACACCAAATGGCTAAAATGGCCCCTAATGACTCGCTGTAGACACAGCTGGCATGAGCCTTGAGACTGAGCCCATGAGGCCTAGCCCATGTGGTGAGGCAAGATGGCCCCAGAGCAGTGCAGCCAGAGTGTGTCCCTCCTCAAATTTCAGGCCATATCATATCACCTAATGTCACCCAATTGTCTTACCGAAAACACCATCATGACATCACAGATTCTGATTGGCGGCCCCAAGAGGCTTATAAGGGTTGTGTATAGGCACAGAGCTCAAGTTGGAAAGCAGGAATGGAGGTTGCTGTTTGGACTGCAATGAAGTTAAGCCCTGAGATAACATCTACCCAGCTCCTAGAGTGGGATACTTCTTTATACTCAAGGAAGGTGGGCTAGCTGAGTGTAGGGTTTCAGTTCTTGGCCAGAAGTGAGCCCCACAGAAACTGACTTGTCACGGAAAATACACAAACTGAAATGAGAAACATGCACACTGGCCTAAAGTAACTGCAAATACATATATTTTACTTTGCATTCTAAGTGATTGAACCTCAGAGGTTGGAGAATGAGACAGTCCTTTTGAAGGATATTTTTGAGCAAGTAAAGTATATGAGAGTTGTTTGCTTCTGTTCTTCATTAAAATCTCCTGGGGAAAACTAATACTAAGTAAAAATAAAAACATCCTACAACTAGCCTCACTGTTTCCTGTTTTTTGTAGCCATTAGATTACCATAGGTCATGTCAATAGGGCACAATCAGTACCTTCAAGTCTTTAGCAGACATTTGCAATATTTAAAAGTCTTTCTCAGTTTTAGCTCTGTGTGATAGAGAACATACAGGTATCTAAACACACACACACACACACACACAGTCCTTTTCATTGAAATTAAAAGCAGAATTTTAGTTGATTTCATTGCCTTTATTGAGATCATATACAATTCTTTTGGAATGAAATGTTTGTGATGTTAATAGTAGGGGTATAATTACATTGTTAAAAGTGTTAAAGAAAAGACATTGGTGGTACTGTTACTTTAACAAAAACATGGAACAATAAGGAAACTTAATCTGAAGAATCATTATTGTTAGAGTGGCAAATTCAGAATGAGACTTGCAATAAGAATTATTCTTCTCTAGTGCAGTGAGAAAGGAGTTTTTCTGAAGCCTAGAACAGAAATGTGTCCACAGTTTTAAGTATCATATATTTACATGTTCTCTGTGTGAAAAGATTGGTAAACAGTTGTTATGCCTGCCATTTTTACTATATTTTAATGTCTCAGTTACATAGAATTCCAGTCCACATGAAATCTTCCTATTAAGCTGTTTATCACATGGAGGATTACTTCTCATAGACTAGTCTAAATACATTGCTACTCTGAGACTCCTTGCTGAAGTAAGTTAGTATGTTACTCAAACACCCAATACACACATCAGAATGAGTTTATTTCTATAATGGGGTTTTGCCTGGGTAGTAAGGTAGTCTATGATTCATCTCTTAGCAGCCATGACAGGATTGCCAGTTACAGACAAAACTTATCAGTATGTTATAAAGTTATTCAAAGGTGATATTTAACATGCTTTCTAATCAATAAGTGCAAGAACTAAGGACAAGAATGAAAATGATTTTGAAGAAAACGCTATATTAAGAATCTGTGAGCTTGGCAAATGAAATGATATTCAAAAAGAAAAAAAGAAAGAAAGAAAGAGAGAGTGAGAAAGAAAGAGAGAAGAAAAGAAAGAAAAGAAAAGAAAGCCAAGAAGGAAGGAAGGAACAAACGAAGGAAGGAAGGAAGGGGAGAAAGACAGAAAGAAAGATAAAGAGCAAGATTTGTTCCGTAGTTCCAGCTAACCTGGAGGCTGAGAAAGGCTAATTTCTGCCAGGGTGTTCAAAGCCATCTTTCAGAACATAGGAAGAAGAAGAGGAGGA